>JAGGCT020001127.1:0-25000 GCA_017654935.2 Phymorhynchus buccinoides
TCACCTTGCTTCGCCATTGCGTCTGGGGAAGTCCTGCGTTTTATCCTCGAATGGTTTAATTCCTACGTTTTGCTGTTAGGATACTTATTGGGTGAAATTCTTGAACTGTTGAGTTTCACAAGGCAAGGTCAAAATGGCGTCAAGACTTTGCCGAGCTGTGCGACCGATTGCAAACATCGCTAGAAAGCAGCGTGAGCATAAGTTTTTGTCTTTTAGTTTATAGTGTTATATAAAAACTTCGTTAAGTTTGCAAGCGCATTGCACGTTCAGCCTCAGCACTGTGTGGAATTTACTGAAGGTAGTGGAAGGTCGCTTGTCTCATGATAAACTGATAAAGTCTGCCCTGTCTGCTGTCGTCTGCTCTGTATCTGTATCTTCTTTTCCCTATAGCAACCGCAGTCACTGCTGACTATTATGTCGCTGTATTTGGGAGGATCTACGGGAATGCGCAAGACAACTATCAAGAAGAATGAAGTGGACAGGAGAAAAAGAAGAAATATAGAAAGCTTGGCCCAGCCAGCCAGGTCCCGCTAATCGGTCCCTAACAATAACATGATGCCGCGCCCAGCGAGAGAATGACCCAGCCAGCCAGGTCCCGCTAATCGGGCCCCAACGTGATGCCGCGTCATTGGGAAGAATAAAATAAAGGAAAATGAACTAAAAATAAATTAAAATGAACTAAAGAAAATAAAGAAAAAGAGAGAAGGGAGTGTAGTTACTGTGATTTGGAGACCCAGGACACAAAAGTGCCCAAGGTCCTCGCCTCAACAGCCTGTTCTGGGAGGTTGTTCCATGCCTTGATGGTACGTGGCAGGAAACTTGCTTGCCTGTATTGGGTACGGCAGTAGGTCTTGGCCAGCTGCTTGGGGTGTGCTCGACGTTGGCGCTGTGGTGCTGGGACCAGTTTCTCTCTTACAGTTTTCATAGTGACCAGATTGTTTTGTATCTTGTAGAGCATGGCTAGTCTTGCTGTTTCCCTTCGTTCTTGCAGGGTGGGCCACTTTAGCTGCTCTATCATGGAGGTCACACTTGACGTATTCCTGAAGCGGCGCAGGGCAAATCTTGCAGCTCTCCTCTGGACCGCTTCGATTTTGTCGTTGTCTTGCTGTTGGTGAGGGTCCCACACTGTGGAGGCATATTCCAGTATGGGACGCACAAATGCCTTGTAGGCTCTTTCCCTGATGGTCTGGGAACTGATCTTGAGGCTTCTTCTCAAAAACCCGAGAGTCTTCTTGGCCTTTGACTTTGAGCAGACGTGCTGGATATGTTTTTTCCAGCTCAGGTCTTTACAGATGGTAACTCCCAGGTATTTTGCGGAGTCCACCGTTTCGAGCAAGTGGCCATGGAGCGTGTACCTGCTTTCTTGCGTCTGTCTTCTTCTGGTAATAGGTAAGGTGGTGCATTTGTCAGGATGAAATGCCATGTCCCAGCTCTTCTCCCACTCAGCAAGCTGATGGAGGTCATGCTGTAGCTGATCATGGTCCTGAGGCGCCGCTACCATTCTATACACTGCAGTAGTCTGTACGTTGGCAGTGTCGCAGTAACCAACTTCTGGCATTCTTCTTTGGACTGGCAGTGGTGGCCCTGGTCATAGGCCATTGACCTATTAAAATTGGAAATGGCGTATTGAAAAATACCTAACATCGGCACAAAACAAAAGACTCATTGTCGAGCAATTCGCAAGAAACAACAGGCGCTGCTACAACATCCAGCACTCAAAAACAACAGTGTTCAAAAACAGCTTCTTTCCCAGAACAACCAGGGAATGGAATGCTCTCTTCTTTTTCTTCTACTTCCAATATAGTTGACAAAGTCAGTTCTGACCATTAATAGGCATTATTTCAACTGAAAAGGGCGAAGAGGTCGAAGAGAGAGAAAACAAAGAAAAGAAGAAAAAACAAAAACAGAGAGAGAGAGAGACTCAGAGAGAGAGAGAGACAACGACAGTTGTTTCCGCATGGTGGGTGGAGGCTTTTAAGAACCTCCTCCACCAGACCCCCAACCAGATGTAAGCAACACCCTTCCCCCAATCCCCATTCTTCCCCATTTTCCTCCACCCCACCCCATCGACAGAGCAACAAGATCTATGGAAATGCCTGAAGAAGGAGGAAGACAGAAAAAGACCAAGTGAAACAAGAATGGGGAATGAAAGATTAAGAAAGGGAAACAAGAGGAAGGAAGAATCAAGAAGAAAGAAAGATCAGGAACAAGAAGGAAAGATCAAGAACAAAACAGAAAATAATAAGAATAAAAAGATAATCAGATTAGGGAATAGGTATAGGTGCTCTCCCCTAGTTCTCGTCGATAAATTGCCACAAAAGTGGCCCTTTCGACTACACAGAAATAGAAACAGAAATTGTGTTCTCCCCTGTCAGGACAAATGTCTGATTGAATTTTTACCACTGGCACGTTTTGTCTTATTTCTTACCGCAAGAGCCAGGACATTGTCCTGTTGATTTCTTTCGTCTCAGGACAGTTTGTCCTATCACTTTTCGATCCTCAGTACATCACTGGACTGGGCCTCACAGCGTTTAAAGTCCAACTTGGTATGCGATTGACAGGCGGCATGTGCTCACGCTCTCAATGCCTAATTATTAAAACTTGATGGTTTCAGTAAGGCTTGTTGGGAGCATGCTCCACTCTCTGAGCATCCGTGGGAAGAAAGAGTGGACACCACCTGCAGTTTCAATGCATTCAGTGCTGCACTAAGTACAGGTCCAACTCGTTCTTCCCAAGGACCATCGGGTAGTGGAACGAACTGCGGCATCCATCGCAGCCTTCACTGCTGACATGCGTGGCACGTCAGGACTGCAGGCTGATCAGTAACTCATCAGTCTCTCCACCCCTCCTCCTTTCTTGATGGCTTAAAAGAGCAGGCTGGAGGCAGAGCGCTGCTGGAGCAGACCCTCGTGCAGGAGCTGCGGCGTCGAGGTGGTGTTGTAGTCTGGACTCAAAGGATGCCAGGGATGGTGCTGCTACAACATTTTCAGGCAGTTGATTCCACTCTGGAATAGTGCGGGGGAAGACAGTTCCCTGTCTGTACTGGGTCCGGTGCGATCGTACATCGTAGGCCTGTGAATTTGTTTGGCGTCAACTTTTCTTTTGGGTATTTGTTGTTGGGGCTTGTCTTGAGAAGGCCATTCTTGAACTTGTAGAGTGTTGTGAGTCTGGCCTTTTTCTTCTGTTTTGCAGGGTAGGCCCTGGAGGAAAGTTCTTCCAGCTTGTTGTTGACACTGAAGGTTAGCTTGTAAGATGTAGTCCTGCATGGCTCACCTTGGTCCTTGCTGCACACCTCTGGATTTTTTCAGTGGAGTCAATGCAGGTTGCTTGGTCTGACAAGAGCCTTATATGCTGCTTCTTTGGTTTTGTGGCTGCAGATATTTACATTTCTCCGAACAAATCCCAGAATCTTGTTTGCTTTGTTGGTGATGTGTGGATCCCATTTTAGATCATTTGTTATGGTCACACCAAGATATGTAACTCTTGAGACTGTTTGCAGTACACGTCCGTGGAGAGTGTACTTTCCGCTCAGTGTCTGTCTGCGCCTTGTCATTTGTACAGTCGAGCACTTTTGTGTGTGGAATGCCATCTTCCAGCGCTCTTCCCTCTGCCCCAGTTTGTCAAGGTCCTGCTGGACAAGTTTCTGGTCTTCGTCGCTGGAGATTTCTTGGTGGCATGCTGTATCATTGGCAGAGAGGCGTGCTTTTGAATGCAGGTTGTTGTTTGTCCTGCCCCACGCCCAAAGTCTCCATTTAGACTGCAATTGGCACATGATGCATGCTATGTGAGTTTGTGTCATCCATTTCACCGGCTGGCCTACTCCTACCGAATAGTAACTCCCTTTTTTAGTATGTTACACAAATGCACAACAAAAGTTCAACCAGTTTTGTGGGAGTCTAGCTGCTAACACTGAAAACAAAACATTAGGGTTAATTAAGGGTTATTTCTTAGCAGACCCTTAAAAATTGCCTAGGCCTTTTTCACCCAACTTATGTACTTCATTGGATGTCTTCATCAGGTTTACAACTTATTAATACAAGGGATAGCCAGCATTAGAATCAGTTTTGGTTTATTTTCATGCCATGGATTGATGGAAAGTTTGAAAAATTAATTAACAAGTAAAAACAAACAGAATCGAGCACAAGATTCTTACTGAGTGCGTCTCTGTGAGACCATCCCTGAAGGCAGTCCCCTTCTTTCTTCAGTGTTGAAGTCTGGGACCTACACACTGACAGGCAGATCTCCGACCTAGAAAAGGTTCAATGCAGAGCGGCAAGATAAGTGCTGAATAGACACCGGAACACATCCTGCGTCAGCACCATGCTCCACCAGCTACAATGGCCAACACTGGCTGAAGCAACGCCCTCAAATCACTACCCTTCCAGTAGCAGAAGACAACCACAATAATTATGCAGTTCCAAAGGATTCCCTCAAGAACGGTTTCTTACTTCCAGATTTGTGTGTGTGTGCGGATTTTGGATGGGATATGCGGATGGATTTCCACATTATAATGTGCACATGCCCTTAATCTACTCTACAGTCCTAATCAATGTCCTTTTTTCTTTTCAGTTTTACAACAGCCAGCTGCAGTTACACAGCTGCGTTTTCAGTACACTACTGATGGTGGAAGTCCATCAGAGACAAGGCGTAAGTGTGACGATATTGTTAACTTAGTCTAGTTGCTTAGAGTTACTTCCCTTGTAGTTGTGCATCTATTCTAGATCATGTGTTTTGTACCTACACCGGTCAAAATAACCACCACATGCTTCTATCTGGTCAGTCAATAAATGTTGAAGCTTACGCGAAGATGCCTCAGGGTCTGCTGTAGCGAGAATCGTTGGAGTAAATAGACTTCTTAACCCTTTCGCCGCCAGCCATTTTTCAGCCAAAAATACCATTAAACTTAACTGGGTAGAGAAAATAAAATATCTGTAATATTGCGAATGCGTCTGTGACATATATAACATTAGGCCTCTCCTAACCTCCCAAAATGAAGACAATAGGGTCTCCAGATAACAGGCCCTGATTTGATGCCTTTTAGTGACATGGGTGTTAAACCATTGTGGTGCATAAATGCGACATTGGCGGTGAAAGGGTTAATATGCATGTATGCAGTTGCCCACATTTACATAAGCATGGACAAAAACATTCTCAAGCATTCAAACACACACACACACACACACACACACACACCTAAAGCCTGAATTCAGGAATTTAATGTAAATTCAAGCAGTGTGATTTTTCTGCCACTCTCGTTTCATTCCTAACTTATGGTTAGTATTGTTAGTTGTTACACTAAATTGATATCAAATTCAAAGCCTTTTATGCGTTGATAATTTACCAAGATATTCAATATAATTTTCTGAAAGCTGTTGCCCTCCAACTACTTCTAAACACAAACTTGAGCAACCCCCACCCCTATTTGTCCTCCTTTGAAATCATTTCAAATCTTGGTAAATTTGACAACTTTGTAACTTTTCCCCCCAGCCACTGTGCGGCCTCTGAACCCTCTGCTGAAGCAGCAGGCGAAGGACTTTGGTCAGTATGTGGCGGAGTGCTTGCCGCGCTTCGTGCAGAAGGTGGACGTGACCTACACCGACGAGCTGGAGATCATGATCCACCCTGAGGGGGTCATCCCCGTGCTCACCTTCCTCAAGGACCACACCAACGCCCAGTTCCTCAACATTGTTGATGTTGCCGGGGTGGACGTCCCCACAAGAGAGTACAGGTTTGAGGTCAGCTGAAAATCAGGGCATGTCTATTTCATTGTATTGTTAATTGTTTTGTACAGTATTGTGTTTTCTGAAGCACCTCACCAACGCCCAGTTCCTCAACATTGTTGATGTAACCGGAGTGGACGTCCCCACGAGAGTACAGGTTTGAGGTCAGCTGAAATTCAGGGCATGTCCTTTTGGAAAAATGCAAATAATCAGAACTCTTTTAATTCTGGTCAAACTGTTCATTTGAGCAGTGCTGTATTCCCTTCAGTTTGTTTAATGTCCCATATGTGCCTTCCCAGGTTGAGAGGACGTAAAGCCCTAAATTTCGTTCGTTTCGTTCTTCAGTTTGTCCTTCCTTGTTCTTGACTTCATTGTGACATTTTTGTGAGAAGCTGAGAAACTAATAGTAACCCCATTTTGCGGAAAGTAGCAATGCTTTGATATTTTATTTTTCAAGTTATAATGAATGAGTCTATTAAAAGACATAATGGATATATATCGCCGCCTGGGAATTAAAGAAACGTAACTCAATTTTGATGTGTTTGGCTTACCAGTTGATCAAAGCAAGGCGCATCATCTGATAATATCATAAAGCTGTAAACGAAAATGTGCAAAGATAAAATGACTGACGATGACGCCATATGAACAAATTTGACATGAAATTACGGAAATCCTGAGTTTTTTTAATTCTCTTGTGTAGTGAAGTCTTGCGACTTACTGCAGTTATGTTCCACATGGTGATATCTTGTTATTAGCTTAATACACATTGTATGTAAAACCCTGACTTGGCAGTAATCAGTGTCAAGATTGTTTGAACATAATTATGTGTTCAAATATTCAAAACAAAATGGCTGCCGATTAAGTGAAAACCTCAGTTTCAACATTCGTTTACCAGTTTAAAACTGAATTGTGTTTTAAGTTCTATATTTTCTCTCAAGTGATTCAGAGACTTAAAAAAAATTATGTTGATTTTAAAATTAATTGTAAATAAAGGACCAGGCCCTGTAGTCATGAGTGTGGCTGACAACTAATCCAGGATGCAAAATGCAAATTAGTCTAATTTACATCCCAGATTAGTTGTCTTAGCCGCACTCATGACTACAGAGCCTAGTCTAGTTGTAAATCAGGGTTTTTTTCTTATTTTTTTAAGTTTCTTTTTATGAAAACAAACCAACCATAACTGTTCTTATAAAGTTAATTGCTGCCATGTTTTGGGCATACCATATTTTTCGGACTATAAGGCCCCCCCCAACATTTTTTACACAAAATTAAGATTGTTATTATAGTTTCTGACTATTTTAGTAGTCATTACAAGGCCAGACCTGTTTACCCCCTACAGAAGTCTTGAGTAGTCTGGATAGCTGAAATGAGTAGTTTTGGTGCAAATTGTGTAGTCTACTCATTAAACCATCGAACACTGCTCACTGAAAATGAGTAGCAATCAAGAATTAAAGAGCATTATTTTCAATTTTGAAGAGTAGTAGAGATCCAAACTGAGTAGAATACTACTCGAAAAGAGTAGGGTAAACAGGTCTGCAAGGTGCAGGGGTCTCAGTCTGGGAAAAAATATCGCCTTATAGTCCGAAAAATACGGTAGTCTCTTAAAAAACCAGATTTATGATTGTGACATCTGTCCACAGATTGTGTACAACTTGATGTCTCTGCGCTACAACACCAGAATTCGGGTGAAGACCTACACTGATGAGCTGACTCCGCTAGACTCTGCCTGTGAGGTGTTTGCTGGTGCCAACTGGTACGAGAGAGAGGTAAGCAAAACTCTTTTAACTCATTCCGACCATATATGTCCGGAATTAATATATAACTGTCAATTTGATGCATTTGCTTCAAGGGAAGTAAATCTGTGTGCACACAATACCTTGGTCACTTATAAACTCGCTTCGCTCCTTTAGACCACAATTTTGCCTCTGACTTTGCTTATGTAGTGGCTTGTTGTGGGGTAACCAATCGGTGTAGAGTTTTCCTATATAAAGTCTATATTTTAAAAAAGTCTGATCTACTACTTCCCTATGTCTAAACCTGAAGTAAAAACCCGTAATCTTCTTTCATTTCTCTTTTTGTTTATGTACGTTTTGTTTGTGTGTATGGCTGAAGTGATTTGTGAGTTTTTTGAATAATTCAAAATCGTTGCGATGCGAATGAGTTAACCTGAAATGTATTTTGGTATTTTTATCTTCATGTTAATTCTTATGAAGGTAGCCATTTTGCTGTTGGAAGTTACTTGTGCAGAAGAGTTATAAGAATGACAGTATAAACTGCTTGGTTGTATGTTTGTGTTTGTTGTTGTACCCTGGCTAAAAGACTCCAGGGATCATCCAAACAGCCGAAGCACTTGAACTCTATGGTACAAATGCATCAGCTAGGGCTGAGAACATTACGTGTGTGACCGTTTTTTATTACACCGCCACGTGGGCAGCCACACTCCGACTTCGGGAGCTCGGTTGTATAAAGATGGAGATTTATTCACTTTTAAGCGTCAGAAACTCAATCCTGGAGATTCAGGGGGTTATACAAAAATTCAGATTAATAACATAAATAGAACAATAATAATCTAAATCCATGAACAGTGTAAGGTTGAATGGCTGAAAATCTGTTTCTAGCCACCACATCGGTTTAATGATTGCTCAAATTTCAGAAATACACACACACACACACACACAAACGCATGGTCGCAAGCGTGTATATTCACACTCTGAGACACAGACACGAACACGTACACTTACAGTGTAAAAGTTTTGTTGTCGATTGTTTTTTTTATCCCTGTATTATGTCATATGTGTATGGAGGATAATAAAGAGCTCTGAAAGTGAGTTTGGCATAACTTTTCTGTAATTTTGTTACATTTTGTTTTTATAGTAATAGAGTATCGTCACATAACATAACAAAGGTTATGCAGAAATCCAAACAGTTTTTACAGTATCGTCGCATAACAAAGGTGAACTGATATTCGTTGTTTTGTGCAGATTTGGGACATGTTTGGCGTGTTCTTCGCCAACCACCCTGACTTGCGACGAATCCTGACAGACTATGGTTTTGAGGGCCACCCTTTCCGCAAGGATTTTCCTCTCTCAGGATATGTAGAGGTAAGTTGCCATTGAAGCTTTGTCAACAACTAATATGCTTTAAAATGTTATTGCATATTGCACATTGTGACAAAGGTTTGTTTTTATCTTTTTTGTTTGTTTTCTGATTTATTTTCATTCTATGAGGAGCAAATTAATGTATAGCAATGTGTAAAGTATTTGCCGATGATATTAAAAAATATCTCTTGTGTATAACTTGGTGATCAGTGCAGATTTAAATGGTGACTATCAATACCTTAGGAATTGGTAATGAAAAGTGTTTTGCATGAATTTTTTTCCACTAATAACAAAAAAAATGTTAATGGTCAAAGAATAGATCGCTTAAAATTCCCGTTGGTTTGTTTATAATGACATCACATGTCAGTGGGGTATTTTTATTTCAACTTTTATTATTATTTGAAGCATAAGGATGTTTGTGATTGATTCTGTTTCCTGTTGATGTGGACAATAGAGAGAGATAAGTAATTAGTCTACTATGGATTGTTTTCTTTCTCTCATCTTCTGGGCCGTATAGTGGCATTTCTCCCATGCCGCTCCAGTCCTAGCTCACAGTCACTCTACGATTTGTCTGGTCTTAAAATCTGAAACTAGCAGTCCAAGGGGAGCGAATCTATGTTAGCTCATCAAGAGGCAACCGCCAGAGGAGACACTACACGGCTACTATGGATTTTTACCCGGGCCGGGGTTTTGCGATTGGTTTGTGTGTCTGTGTATCAATTTTCTTAAAAACTACTGTTTGGACTTTGATTAAAATTGGCAGAGGGGTAGACAGCTTGAAAAGGAAGCTTCCTTTCGTTAATCAACACCGTGCTGACCTTGGCCTTGTTTAATTTTGTCATTTGTTTCTTTGACTATTGATGTTGAGAAAGCTTGCAGTTACCATACTACTTTGTGATGCTGAGAAAGCTATTGGTTGACTTGTATTTTTTTTTCCTTCACCTACTGGTGATAAGAAAGCTGTTGGATAGCCTTTTTTTCTTTCTTTACCAGGTGCGTTATGATGATGAAGTGAAGCGTGTGGTGGTGGAGCCCATCGAACTGAGTCAGGAGTTCCGCAAGTTTGAGTACTCCACGCCATGGGAGACCTTCCCCACCTACAGGCAGGTAGAGTCGGGTACTGAGGAGACTACACCTGCTGACGCCAAGAAGCCTGAGCAGTGAAAGCAGACTAACTTGTCAAAAATGAACTGGTAGTTGGCAGAAGTTATACCGCATGTGGACAAGAAAAAACAAACACACACAATTAAATCATAGAGTGTGTGATGGTGTGGACAAGAAAAAACAAACACACACAATTAAATCATAGTGTGTGTGATGGTGTGGACAAGAAAAACAACAACACACAATTAAATCATAGTGTGTGTGATGGTGTGGACAAGAAAAACAACAACACACAATTAAATCATAGTGTGTGTGATGGTACAGTTTGTCACTAAGTTGTCTGTTCATGTCTTTGTTCGTTGTTGGCTTGATGGTTTGTGGGAAAGTGATAATTATGTACGCATTTGTGGAAGATGGCAGTAGACTGCGTTTTATGATTAATTCAACGTCTGTCGCTTTCAAGAGAGTTGAAAGAAAATGTGCAGGCAGTCAACTATAAGCGCTTCCCTACCCCCACCCCTTTGTTTCTTTGATCTTTCTTTCTTTTTGTATGGTCACATCCCTAAGTGCGTACAGTTACTTCTATACAAAGAAGTTGGTCGCCACCACAGAAGAAGAAGAACTAATACTGGCATGTACAGTTTTCATTCATTATGAGACAATGCTTTTTTGTGGATATTTTAGTACACGGTGAACACTGTACATTTAATGTCTGCAGTTAGTTTTGTTAATTTTAATCAGCCCAGTAGATTAAAGGACTGCCTATAAACGTTGTTAACTCTGACTTAACATATAATAGTATTGTGCGAATGAGGTTTGGTTTTACTTGTGTAAAGAATGTTGAATAAACCCTTTAAATATTATAATCTTGTGTGCGTACAAGTGTCCATGACTGCTGATGTTATGTGTAATTCTTTACACATTAAAATGTTTTTTGTTTATGGGGTTAATGGTGAAATGGAAAATTGATGAATCATTCTTATGCATAATAAAAGGTGAAAATTCACACAAAAAATACACATATTCAAAAGAAATCACACACACACACACTGGAAAAGAAAACTTGAAAACTTGTAAAATTCAACTCGGTCAAATTGTTGAAGTTAATTTACACATTGAATAAACATTTGTGCATGCACACACATAAATCCATCTATATACACACAAACCAATATAATCCATGTAGAAAAGTTTTTGTTGTATTCATTTTTTTGTAGTTTTTTTTTTTAAAGGTAAGAGTTATAACAAAGAACAACTGAATGTAAGTTTTCTATACAATTCCATGTTTCACACAGACAACAGCACACATGCATGTTCCCAATATTCTCTCCTGTTTACTTCCATTTGCTTCCATTGCACACAAGTCTTGCATTCAGATCATAACAATGCGCATTCATCATCAACTATCAACTGTCTGGTGGGGCCTTGGTGTTGAGCTGAAGGCCGTGCATCTCTTTGATTTGTTCTGCAAGCGCCTGTAATAGAATAAATACACAGCATTGCATTAACCTTTACCGGATCATGCTTTTGACTACACAGACACGATGGCGGGGGTCTTCCACGACCCCCTACTCAGCAAAGAGCGAATTCCTAGGTGTTTATCCCTGTCCGGATGGCGGGGGTCTCCCACGACCCCTACTTGTCAATGAGTCACCATGTGTTTATCCATGTCCGGATGGCGGGGGTCTCCCACGACCCCTACTCAATGCACTGCAGTGCTCTTTAAAGTAGGGTATATCAGGTATATCAAAATTACGCGTCATATTACGTCATTTATATTTTATACACATTAATGACATTTAACACACTTAAAGCCATTTACGTTTTTGACAAAGTCATGAAATTTCATGAAGATTGTTAAATAGTTTTAGAGATATAACATGTTTTGTATGTCATGGGGTCGTGGGCGACCCCAGAAGTCCGGTAAAGGTTAAAAAAAATGATTAAGAATTCAGGAAAAAACCCAGTCATTTACCGTACAAGGTGCATATTTTACACAAAATTCAGATTAAAAAAAATTATAATTTATTTCTATATTATCAGTCTCAGTCTAGGGAAAAAAGTATCACCTTGTAGTCCATATTTTATGGTAGTTCACTACTGATTGCTGGTGAAATGAAAAGGTAAACAACTATTCAGAGCTTTACATTGTTTTTAAAATTCATGGGTCGTATGGCCCATAATTGCAGAAAATGATGGGTCAATTTCCAAACTATTGGTCCACTAATGGGTCACTGTAGTATTTAAACTTAAATCTTATTGCAGACTTTGTGGGTCAGATGACCCCTGGCTCTACAAAATGAGGGGTCAAATCATCGTCAAAATGGGTCAATGACCCAGGCCCGGTAACAATCTGAAGCCCTGCTATTTAACACTTCCGTGACGGGCCTTCAAATGAAGACCTAGCCGAGCAACACCCACTGCCTGGAGCCTTCAATCATAGGTGATACGGCCTAAGGTACAAAACTCCCTATTATTCCAGCAGACTTTTCTTGTTTGTTTTTACAGTTACTTCCCTTGAATAGTGAAACGGAAATGGCGTTTGTTCGTGCGCAGTTGAAATTTGAAGATTTTTGTATGAAAAATGTAAAAAATGGAGGTTCTCAAGTTGCTTGAACTTGACGAAGATGAGCTACACAATCAGTCCTGTTTTGAGGATGAGAGCAAAGAAAATAATGTAAGTACTGATGAAACAGAACAGTTTGTGCCCAGTATGAGTGATAATATGACAACAAGAAGTGTTGTTATCGGCAGAAATGTTCAATCTCATCGCGGAGTTCGATCTCAAAGTCAAGCAGCCTGTTGACAGTAAATCGTTTATGCAATATTTTTACAAAATATGAAATTGAATTAAGCATCAATTTTTCATGAAGTACACACAGTTTGGTGCATAACAGACTTCATTTTTCATGAAGTACACACAGTTTAATTTTTCATGAAGTACACCCAGTTTGGTGCATAACAGACTTCATTTAGGCTCTAAACAATGGGTTATACAAGCAGTCATCCAACAACAATCTTTCCAGTGCAGCCTCAGGCCAGCACAGTGGTTTCACTGACGCAGTGCCAATCACAATAGAGTTATTTTGTCACATATTATACAGCTGCCACGTTTTTCTGTCATCTTCATCATTTATCTTCATCATGTGTGCTTTTAACACTGCAGAGGTTTTAACACCAACAATCTTGGGTTCTTTAAGCATTCACTAAACTAGCAAAGCAATGTGACATTGGGATGTTAGTCTTTTAGATGAGATGATATAACAAGGTCGCATTATACGATGCATGCATTTAATGGATATGAAAGCATGGCTTCCAAGAGATGCCAGGCAAAATTATGTTGCAAAATCTGCTAGAATGGGTAAACTCTGATATTACCAGCATGCATAAACAGAGAGGGGTGGACAGATGCTGCTGCAATAAGGTTGATGTCCTTTCTCTACAACAGCCCAAATGGTGTAGGGAGTAAAGCATTGTGATAGCACTGAACAACATAATAATATATATACAATTAATTTTTTTTACAATTTATCATTATGGCCCAACATTATGAATTTATTATTACAGTGGAACCTCCCTTATAAGACCCCCCATTATAACACTCCCTCCCACATAAGACATACTTCTCTGAGACACTGCCCTTTGTAAGTACAGTGGTCGCCGCTTTATAAAGCCATTTTGGGACCGACGAAAAATGGCTTTAATAAGCGGCGGATTTAATAACCGGCGGTCCAGGATTACGTCATTTTCGAACACTTTTAAAAAAAAATTCTCTTTTGTTTACGTCAGTCACACTTTCACACTTTCTTTCGTCCTTTACACTTGCTTGAATCTATGTGCGTTTTTTATTGACTGACATTCTTTTCTAAACTCAGTTACTTCGTGATACACGTGAGCGTGCACATAAATATGTCTTGAGTGACACAAGTGACATATTTTCTACGCCAAAAAAAAAGAAAAGAAACAAAAAAAGAACAAAATCGTGTGAGTTTTAGTCACAAACTATGTGATTTCTCTGAGAAAAGTGGCTTTAATAAGCGGCGGGGTGGTTTTATTAAGCGGCTTTTTTTAATACATAACATAATAATAGTGAAAAATCCGGACCGTAAGAAATCGGCTTTAATAAGCGGCTGGCTCTATTAACCGCGGTTTTATAAAGCGGCGACCACTGTATTAGAATTACCTCTCTTATAAGACCCCTCCCTTATAAGACCTCGTTTTGGATGGTTTTTGAAGGTCTTATAAGGGAGATTCCATTGTATTATTAATCTCAAATATTCTGACAGACTTCTTAAAAAAGTGCCTACTAAAGATCCTAAAAGAAAGGGGGGCATATCTCACCTCATTGACAAGACGATGCTGCATCACCGTGCGTTTTCCACGAAACTCCTCCGCTTCAATCGAGATCTGATACATGGCTCCACAACCTCCTGAAGTGATTAAAATCCCACAAAAACTGTAATTACATATAGTTAGAGTTGCAGAACTTATATTCCATCTAATACGGGTGAATAAAATAAGTATACTCACCAATCATTCAAAGCAACCCATACATCCTACACGCTACATACAAAAACATGAGCGGATTGGGAAACATGTTGTAAAAGGAATTAATTGTATGGAAAAAAGTATCTTAAAGTTTGTATCAAAACAGAAAGAGGGCAAATCAAAAGGACGATATGAGTTAAATTTCAGACACATTATCCTAAGACAGCGAAATAACCCCAATTTCACATATAAAAGCAGCTCATCAAAAATAATAAAAAATAACGACTTTGAGATGGAGGGTCGTAAACATGAGAAGGTGTTTAAAGTACAAATGAAACTATTGTTAATGGATACAACTAAAAATAAAAAAAAGTGCCTTTTCCGGGAATCAAACCCGGAACCATTGGGATGAGAGACAGACACACTCCCAATGCGCTATCGAGGCTTTCAGTGTTGAGTTTCTTAACTCATGTTGCCTATTGAATACTCTCTAACCCACTAAACTAAAATGTTATGTTTGTTATCTGTTTACAGCGTTGTTTTAAGTATTTAATTATTCAAATAATTATTGTTTGAAAGCTTGGATAAACATCTATGTGTATTGAAAGTTTGAACAATGTACGCCTATTTCCCAAGAAAATGCCAACATTAAAGTTTGGAGATTAGACCACGGACGCAATGCACACACACACAACCGAACAACGTTAACACGAGTGAGCCAAAAATTAAAAAAAACCTTTTTCCTTATTGCACACAAAATTCATGAGGAATTACAAAGAATGATTTTAACAATTTAAAAAAATCCTAGTTAATTCTCTTTAACGTGGTGACAGCCCTGACATAACCTTAGTTGTCGGCGGGGCTATAATTTAAAATCTTAAATAATTTTCTTTTACCAGTACAAGTGAACATCGACAAAAATAAAACAGCCACCAAACTTTCTCCAGCTACTCTTTGACATTACCTGAAATGTCGCTAACTTCAATGGTGGTGGCACCAGGAAACGAGGACTTGAGTTTCTCCAGAATCATCTTCTCTCCCTCCGTCAGCTGCACCTTTCTGCTGTATGCACAGCTGTTGGGGGAAAAGGACGGCAACAGGCGCTGACACACTGCTGGTGTCTGTGCATGCTGAGAGCACGTCACTTTCCATACGGCACACCTACTAACCTGGATCAAAAGAAAAGTGGGGATCTGAGCCTGAGATGAACTGGTTAGTACTTGTATGTTGAAGTGTGTGTGTGTGTGTGAAACATGATTTCTGGATCTGGATCAGTATATATATGTTGCAGACGCCACAGTTTCTGACGGTGAATTGCGACTGAACTAGAGGACGCATGTACCTAACAGAAAATATAGGAGAAAGACACACAGCTCAATACCCTGGGTTAAGACCATTAAACCCCCCAGTTCAGCCGGGAAGGCCCAGGCCCCACTTCCAGAAGCAAGTTTTAAAAAACTTTTTTTTTAAAATCTTAGTTTAGTGGTCGGTGGGCGCAGGCTCAGATAATGGTCTGGTCAGCGCTGATGAAAATGCACTGACGGAGCCTGCAGTGACAGTGGCCTCGCTGAGTTGGTTCCACTCTGTGGCAGTCTTAATAACTCTTAACGAAGAAGGAGCTACGATACTGCTCCGTTCTCCATTCTGGGACACAAAATCCACGGGAATAGTTTATGGCCTGTCTTTCCAAGATGGTTGTTTGGAACCCCTTGCATCTGGTCGGCTTGATCCTGCGGCAATTTGTGGGGGCCGGGGCAAGGAACTTTTCTGCAGGGAGAGCTGGAACAAGGCGCTCTTACAGAAGAGGCTGAGGGGTTTGTGCCTGCGTCTTTCCTTCAGGGGAGGCAGATCTAGTTCCCTCAGCATATCACTCATGCAGCCTGGTTTCCTGGACTTGTAGTCCCAAGGAAAGAAAGGCTTAGTCTAGTACCATTACCAAGCAGAAGAATGTGTTAAAATAAATTCATTGCCTGCATTGTAATATTTGATGATTCATAAGTACTCTAAAAATACCTTCAGAAGTGTGTGTGTGCGCGTGTGCGTGCTCTTTCACAGACTCATACTTTTCACACGCCTACCAGGGACCCCCATTTGGGGGTCAAAAGCTAGAATTCGAAAGGACCCTCTAAAAGAATGCAGGGGGTCCCAGGGATGCACTAGAAAAATTCTTTTCAGCATTCACAATGTCATTGAGACCCTATATTCCCCCTCTAGGACCCTCTATACTGTAAGTGAAGGAGTCCCTGGGACCATTTGTTTTGCGGGACGATTGGGAGCCCTGTTTTCAGTAACTAGTGACTAGACTAGTGACAGATAGTAGTACTAGTGTATCACTATCAGTGTATGTTCACTATGTTGTGTTTACTGTTTTGTAATCAATCTGAATTTCTGGCATCAACATTCTGCTTCATTTTCCCAAAAACAATGCCACTGCGGATTAGTTTATGCAACAAATGTTGGTTTGTTCAAAAGCACAATGATATGACATAATTTTCCAACCTGTCGTGTTAGTTGTAGCAGTCGAAACATTCTTGTTTTCTCAATGTGTTGAAGCTTATCTGACCGGAGATGACCTCTTTCCCTGACTGTAACCTTCTAAAGGGATCGCCTATTGAATAATATGATTTTTTTTAGTGTACAAATTTACTCATAAAAGTTATGTATTTCCTAATCAGAATAATCCAGATACATTGTTGTATTTATTAAATATGAAACAAAACTATCAGATTGTTGTTAGCTGCTTTGTTTTTTTTGCTGGGAAAGACATTTTGAACAATAAAAATACAAAACAATAGTAGCTCCCATTGCAGACGACAAAATGGCGTTGACACTTTCACGCTTCTTGGCTGGCATTGTTAGTAAAAGTTGGACATTATAGTTGTTATTTTTAGTTATTTTAAATATTTTAATTTTGTGCAGGCTTGATGTTTTGTGTCTCTATCCTAAATTGCTTGCGGTCAGATCCTTTGCCCTGTCGTCTGGGTCATAATAAAATGAGTGGTGTCGCAGATTTAATGATTTCAACTTGGAAACACTCAGTAGTCAGTAAAAGAAAGACAACACATCATCAAGCAAATGTTGCTCATTCACTGTTGAAACTTACTCTTGTAGTTTTTTTTTCTTTGCATTAATTTTCTTTTCATTTTAGAAGCATGGCATGATGATCTCAATGACAATGGTAGAAACTAGAAAGGGGCACTGTGCATTTCTACATGTTCATTTGTTTTGGGTTCAAAGTCCAGGAAAGAGCTTTGTTGCCTGCTTTCTTGACAAAAAATCCCCTGTTGCTATATATATACAAATAACTAAAGTGTTTTAAACAAACCTGTTTCATCAGCACTTTGGTGCATATTTTGCACCTCACAAAATTCAGATAGGCTGGTAAGCAAAAGAAGTGGCATAAAAGGAGATTGTTGTCACTATTCTTCTACTTAGTCTTGTGAAGTGCAGTTTTGAGACTAGTTTAAGTAGTGTATCTACACTAGAAACTATTTTTAAACACCGCTGTGGGTCCAAGACAGCCCACTTAGCGGCTGAGACAATAAAAGTGCATTGACGCTTTCACGCGTCTTCACCAGCAAATGTAACTGTGTACCAGTGTGTGTGTTTTGTAAAAGGATACTAAGTGGCACAGAGGTATCGCGTTCGCCTCGTGTCAAGTAAACTCAAATTCGAACCTGGGTACAGGGAATTTTTTCTCTCACTTTACACTAGGCCTTACGGTCTGAACGTGGAGTCTTTTGCATGAGACAATAAATTGATGCACTTAGCACATGTTTATCCCAGTGGCAACGAAAAAGTTGTCATTTGTCGATTTGGTCAAAATTTACTCCCTTTCTTTCCTCATCAGTCACACAAAAATTGCATGCCAAAAAAAAAAGGGTGGCGCACCTCTGGCTGTGACGCGCTCTCCAGTTGGGAGCAACCCGAATTTCACAAAGACGCCTCTGTGACTATAAGATACCTAATACCTAATAACATTATAGTAGACTGCTTCCTGTTGCTTTTTGTTGTTGTATGGTGGTTGATTTTTCATGTCTTATTTGCCTGTCTGTGTAGTTTTTTTGTTTGATTTTGTGTGTGTGAACACAAAGAGTCACATTTTGTGCAGTACCTGAAACTGATGAGCCCCGCAGAGTAACTGTTGTGGTAGTAAGCTAAACTTGTTGCTTTGCTTTATAACACCATTGTTGTTTGTAATGTTTTATAGCTTTGGACAAATCTGAGATTCACTTACAGTACAATACCATGCAGATTTTATGGAGGGGAGGAGAGGGTTGTTTCGTGCTTGCTTGACAGTAGTCTAGCCATTTGTGCCAAGATTCTTGTCTTCTTAGTCCTGGACAAGAGAAGTCAGTGACATGCTTTCCTTTGAAGAAAAAGTAAATAGTCAAGATAAGGTATATATATAAAGTATATATATAAAGAGCATTTTGCCGTGCAGAAAACAGAGATGCAAGTCGAAAGATGTCACTTCATTTGAGGAATGAAAAACTCAATATTTCGTTCATTTCAGGTCAATTTAGATCATTTTTTGTTAACTTAGCATCACCATCTGTGAAACCTCCTCCAACTAATGACTAGGTTAAGGAGGATTTACATCACACACACACACACACACACACACACACACACACACACACACACACACAATGGGTTTTTTCTTTTATTAAATAAGTGAACTCATACCGAATCTTGGTGTTTTGTGTCTCTTGAAAACTTTCTGAAAGACTGACTCTGACTTTCTAGTTTCTAGCTCAACCTGAACCCAAGTCCTGCTCCTGTGATTTGATAATTTGGGGTTTATGAGGAGTGGGTTACATTTGCAAATTGTTGTTTTAATGCTTTGTTAGATGATGCAGCTAGTCTTGATCAGCTGGTAAGTCCAACACATGGAACTTGACCAATTTTGATTTACGTCTCTTATTATGGCTTGTGCATGGCGATTTGCTCTACAGGAAAGTACAGTGTAGGAATGAGACCTACTGTGTCATTATTTGGGTTTGATGTTTGTCTGGAATGGACAATAGAATTTGCTGACTGTTTATGGAAGATTGTTTTGTGTTGAAACTTGTTTGTTTTCGCCTTTAGTTCTAAAATGTCTTCTCAGCATGCAATATTATTCATACTGAAAGTTCCTGGCCAAAGCTGCTCATCAAACTCTATTCTTTTTTTTTAGATCGATTGTTTTGGTGGGAAAACATTGATATAGATGTGTAAAGATTCAAGATTCAAGATTCTTTAATCAGCCAATGCACCGTAATACAAAGGAAATCGTTTTGGTTTTGCACAAGACACAATCCAACAACAACGAAAGCATGCTGGCTAGGTGTACTTTTTGGTCATGAACACAGCCAGCTCAAATTGGTCAATATCAAGTACGTTACCACCACCACCACCACAGGTTCTTGTTTTTGTCTAGCATCTGTCTTTGCAATATTTCAGTCACTGTATAGTGTATATCAGCCTTTCATTATAAATCTGATAGTTTTTTCTTTTCCTCCATCTGTCACTAGCGTTTTCAGAATCAATGCTCAAGATGCCTATCCACGACGGTCAGCCGTTGGGGGTCAGCTGAGGAGCGGTCCAAGTACTTTCCAGTGAAGGAGGGCTACATGGTTCCCGGCGACACCTTCAAGGGCAAAGTGGCCTTCGTCACTGGGGGCGCCACCGGGCTGGGCTATGGCATGGCCACTGCTCTGTCACAGCTGGGGGCGGATGTGGTTATCGCCAGCAGGTCAGATTTGTGTGTGTGTGTGTGTGTGTGTGATGGGGGGGGGGGGGGGGGGAGAGAAAAAAAGAGAAAAGGAACAAGGAAAAAAGGAGGAAATGAAGGAAAAAAAGAAAAGAATGGGTTAAAAATGAAGGCGGAAGTGGTGGTGGGTTGCATGATGAGTGAGCAAGATAGCGGATGAATGATTGGGTGTGGTGTGAGAGTTACATATTTGTTTTAATGTAAATTTATGTTTCATATTTTTTATTTAATTTTTTTATTTTGATATATCTCATCTTATTTTTCATGGTGCAAGACAAGTTTCCATGTGCATTGTACAATGCCAATGGACAATAAAGAAACTTGTGACTTATGACTTATGCCCATGTTTGTCAGTGATGTATCTATGGTGAAAAAGTGATTGGACAAAATGTCTTAAACCAAGAAAATTAGCAGAAAAAATGTTTTGAGCCACATATGTTTTGACGTTCTTGGTTGTCTGTTGCATCTCAACCGACAAGTGGGTAGTAACTATTTTTTCGAGTGCACATGCACTGTGGAAAAAACGATATTTTTTCTTGGAGTGAACACCTTTGCACATGCACTTGCGAATGTATTCACCCAATGGAAAAAACGGCGATGTAAGCTCTAAAAGCAGATGAACACATGGTCCTATGGGTGCTGATGGCAGATGAACTGTTTGTGTGGTAGTCAGCTTTGCATTTTGGAGGCAACTGAGTTCTGGAAAGCTGAGTGAGATGTTTATTGTGGATATGCCAATGTATTCACCCTGAGCCTTGTGGACTAGGACAATTGGTTTAAGTTTTAACCAAGACTGCGGCACTAAGAAAGAGGCATTGCAATCAATAGGCCATACATGTAATGTTTTCAGTTTTACTGGTCTCCCTGCTGCATTCAGCTGACGCAAATTTTGGGGGAGCTCAAAGAGAAAACTTGGCAGAGTTTTGGGAGAAAAAACCCAGGAGAAGAGCCAATAAGTCAGATTAGATGATAGTTAAAAAAAAGGAAAGGGCAGAGTCAAAGAGAGTGATTAGAAGAAGTTGCAAGCATGGAACTTCCAGAAGGTGGGGGAAGTGTTTGCACTGAAAGATCCCCTGGTATCATTGTATTAATTTATTGATCTTTTTCTTTCTTTTTAACAGGAGTGAAGATCGTCTGACCAAATCTGCAGGGGAGATCACAGCCAAAACTGGGAGAAAGGTATACTAGTACTAGTTTGTTTAAATAATTAAAATGATCCGAGTGGTTGTGTTGTTGTTGGTGTTGTTGGTATCATCCCAACAGCGGAAGCGCTTGAACACTGTGGTGCAAGTGCATCAGCTATGGATGAGAACGTTACGTGGGTGACCGTTTTTGATAATCCTGCCATGTGAGCAGCCACACTCCGTCTTGGGGATTTTGGAGACTGATGATGTTATGCTAGAAGCTTGTCATGGCTAAAGACAATCCCTGCATAATTATGCATAGCATAACATTTTGATGTAGGTTGGTGTTCTAGTGTATGTCAATGAGAGACTTAGTGCGATTTTTCTCACGCCAGAGGGCATGACGCTCGTGTGGGGCTAATCCTCTCTATATTATTAGTTGGGGATAAAGAAAGAGAGAGAGACAGTGAGTGGTCCTACCATCACTCTCTCTCTCTCACTACGCCCAAGTAAGAAAATCACGTGATAAGCCCCTAGTGCATTGACTGCCCTCTGGCGTGAAAAATATCGCCATAGGTTGACCATTGGTCTGACACAGCCTTAAGCCAAGGCGCCAAGTGGTCATTTGTCTGTGTTTAAAGATCCACCAGATCACGTGTCAAAATCACGGGTTTCACGTGTTTTCCCTCTTATAGCTGGTCGGAAATCTTGTTTTGACCAGGTTTGACTCCCATACAAATGCCCCCAAATAGAAAACGAAACATCATTTTAAAGAGCAGCCTCAATTTCAAGTTGGGGGCACTTGTATGTGGGTCACAGCTACCCAGAAAAAAACAAGGGACATAATCGTGGTGGGTCAGTGTATCTTTAATGTGTTGCATAGTTTATATGGCGGTTGATATTATCATTATTCGGCACACTTCCACAAACAAAAATCTGATGTTGTAATGAATAGTTACTTGGTAAATTAGGAGTCACACTATAACTAAGGCATAATGATCTCAGAAAAAAATGGTACAGTGGAAACTAGCTATCTAAAAAATAGGTACCACAAGAAAAAACAAACATTGGATAATTTATTACTCTTTTGTCCTAATTTAATCATAAGATTTTTTTCTTTTTTTTAAGTCTCAGAATATCGGCAATCTGGTAATAAAATTTCAAATTTGACATACCAGATTTCCACTGTGGTTACTTTGTAAGTTATAGATCACAAGTTATGGATCTTTCTTTTTTTTTTTTAAAGGGGGGGGGGGGAACAAGGAAAAAAGGAGGAAAAAGGAAAAAAGGAGGAAAGGAAGGAAAAAAGGAGGAAAGCAAGGAAAAAAGAAAAGAAAGGGTTAAAGATGAAGGCGGAAGTGGTGGTGGGTTGCATGATGTGTGAGCAAGATAGCGGAGAGCGGATGAATGATTGGGTTGCATGATGAGTGAGCAAGATAGCGGAGAGCGGATGAATGATTGGGTGTGGTGTGAGAGTTACATATTTGTTAATGTAAATTTCTGTTTCATACTTTTATTTAATATTTTTTATTTTACACGGTGGGAGACAAGTTTCCATGTGTGTTGTACAATGCCAATGGACAATAAAGAAACTTATGACTTATGACTTATCACAGTATAATATGAGGCGTAAGGGTCTTAGTTTGTAAAAAGAAAGTTTCCCCTTTTTATAGTCCATAAATAAGGTACCATATTTTTCCGACTATAAGGCGCACCTGATTATAAGGCGCACCTGATTATAAGGCGCACCCCCCAAATTTTACACAAACCTTGGATTTTGTTGTTATATTTTCTTCCTTTTGGACTGCTGGGATTTATACGACATTAGAAGGAAACATTACACTGCAGAGTCAATGAAGGTTTTGTTCCGTGACGTTCCGCCTGACACGATCTTTAATTACTTGAAAGAGATTAATATATTTCAGTTGATGTAAACTACTGTGATGTTTTTTTAACCCTAGACGTGTCAGGTTTTTACTTGCTAAGTTTGTGATTGACTGATGATTTTAGCAAAAAGTATTTTAACAAAAAAACTTTGATCTTGTTTCTCTACCTTGTGTTCTTATCCTTTTTTAATACGTGGTGAGATGTAACGTGGTGAGATGCAACGTGGTGAGATGTAATGTGGTGACAGCCCTGACATGGCCTTTGTTGTCGACGGGGCTATCATTTAAATTTTAATCTTAAACTTAATTATATTTTCTTACTATAATACCGGTAATTTTATAAGGCACTGTTTGGGAAAAATAATATCGCTTTGAAGTCCAAAAAATATGGTAGTTTGGTTGGATGTAGGTGTTGCCTGTGCGGATGGACGTGCGTAAACCGGATGACGTGGCAGCGGCGGTGGACCGATCCATCGCAGAGTTTGGTCTGCCTGATCTAGTGGTGAATAATGCCGCCGGGAACTTCATTGCTCCCACCGAGCGCCTCTCTCCCAATGCCTTTGCTGCGGTGATCGGCATCGTAATGCAGGGAACTGCCAATGTGACACTGGATCTGGGCAAGCGCCTCATCAAAGAAAAGAAAGGTTGGCATTCTTCTGGGTTTTCACATAATCAGGCATGAGATTTTTCAGCCTTTTTAGGCTGATTTCAGGCTTTTTGAGAGTTCATTTTTGAGATAAAAAAGAAACCAACTGAGTATAGAAATACTTCTTATGAGTGAATAGAAATGAACTAAATGTATCAATTCCACTTTTAATGCTGTTTTTAAGGCTTAGATTGCTAAAAGGCTCCAGTTTCAGGGGGCTTCAGCCTTTTCTCAGCCTTTTTCGAATGCTTTTCAGCCTAAATCACAATTTATCAATCTCATGCCTGCATTATATTGTGAGCTGTCCAAGGATAGTTAACCCCTTCCCTGCCCAGTCCCATGTCCACTACCTGGTGTGTGATGTCATTGATGATGTCATAACTTTTGATGTCATAGTCCTGGAATAATGGTTTTTTGGTTTAGACAAGTCAGGAAATATATATCTCTAGACCATTTTCTCAGATTGAGTCTAACAGATCTCTTTTAAGTTTTATAATAAGAAAATCAATAATTTCTCTGTTTTCCTCTGGCATTCATGGGATTAAGCATGAAGTTTATGTTTTACGTCCTCTCGGCATAGCCATATTATATGGGATGGATTAAGCATGCTATTGTATTGTCTTTTGGTATGCTGTTATTACATTGTGTTGCGTTGTGTTGTGTTATGTTGTATTGCTTTGCAGTGTCACTAAATGTCGATCAAAGCCCAGTTTCTGAGTGTCTTATAATCACAAGTCATTCTGATTCATCCAGGGCTGCCTTACGTGCGCAGAGGACTGCATTCACCTGTTACCCGTTTATTAATGCTGATTAAGAGGGAACACATAAGAGGGGACACATCCCGGCCTGGCCCCCAATATGTCACGCTCACCGGATTGATCACAAGGAATCAATCCCGAAAGCGGACAGGTTCTTTTGGAGGAACATTCTGAACCACAAGCACGCCCCACCCACACACCAATCCAAGCAAAGAAGTATAGTTACAACACAACCATTTATTCACCACTCACATATATAGACATAAATACATACAAAGCCTAGAGAATGAGATGGATGGGGATGGGGACTAGAACGGGCCTAACTAGCTAGATAGAAGAGAACGTGATGATGATCCCTGAAAGTTTTCCAACTTAACCCCTCCCTCCCAACCAATCCTAGAACTACAGTCTACGGGGTTAA
>JAGGCT020001128.1:5000-25000 GCA_017654935.2 Phymorhynchus buccinoides
CTCTCTCTCTCTCTCTCTCTCTCTCTCTCTCTCTCTCTCTCTCTCTCTCTCTCTCTCTCTCTCTCTCTCTCTCTCTCTCTCTCTCTCTCTCTCTCTCTGTCTCTGTCTCTCTCTCTCTCTCTCTCTCTCTCTCTCTCACACACACACACACACACACACACACACACACACACACACACACACACACACACACACACACACACACACACACATATACACACACACACTCTCGCGCGCGCACGCTCGCTTTTTCTTATCAATAAATAGACATGACCTTGCCATGACTATATTTGCACTGTATTTTATTCATATGTAAATGTGTATGCATATTCTCTCTCTCTCTCCCCCCCCCCCCCCTCTCTCTCTCTCTCTCTCTCTCTCTCTCTCTCTCTCTCTCTCTCTCTCTCTCTCTCTCTCTCTCTCTCTCTCTCTCTCTCTCTCTCTCTCACACACACACACACACACACGCGCGCGCGCGTGCACACGCACGCTTTTTCTTATCAATAAAAGGACATGACCTTGCCATGATACTTGCACTGTATTATATTCATATGTAAATGTGTATGCGTATTCTCTCTCTCCCCTCCCCTCTCTCTCTCTCTCTCTCTCTCTCTCTCTCTCTCTCTCTCTCTCTCTCTCTCTCTCTCTCTCTCTCTCTCTCTCTCTCTCTCTCTCTCTCTCTCTCTCTCTCTCTCTCTCTCTCTCTCTCTCTCTCTCTCTCTCTCTCTCTCTCTCTCTCTCTCTCTCTCTCTCTCTCTCTCTCTCTCTCTCTCTCTCTCTCTCTCTCTCTCTCTCTCTCTCTCTCTCTCTCTCTCTCTCTCTCTCTACTGGACAAAGCTTGAAAGCATTAAACATCCGTTCGTTCGTTGCTCGTTCTGATGAAAATCCGTTTAACGTCCTCCGGTCTGAAACAGACACATAATTATGGGACATTAGTTGATATAAAGATGGTGGGAACGATCCCGGAGGCAATGCCCGGAGGCAGTGCAACTCCAGGAAAGTCCTGAATTTTTAACGATACAGATGTATACATTGTATTTAATGAATCCCATCGTTCGTTCTCTCTTTACTGGCCATTACAAAGATGAACGATTTTGTCTAACTTTTTATTTGCTTGCGGATTTCTTTTGGAGGAGGGGAGGGGTGGGTGGGTCATTGTTATAACTGGGATTGGGAGTAGTGGCTTCATAAACTGCTTAAATGTAGGCTACATTCAGTAACTTTTTTTAAATTAAAAATAAATGCGGGTACTGAAGCTATTGTCTAATAGCAGAATATGTTGTTATTATTGTAAGAAGAGAGAGAATGTGTGTGTGTGCGTGCGTGTGTTTGTGTGTGCGGGCGCGCGCGCCGGCGTGTGTGCGTGCGTTCGTGTGTGCGTGCATGTAAAAAACCCGGTTCAAAGCGGAATTTTGAACCAGTTCTCAACTCTACTAAACAGTGGCAAGTGAAAGGTAGAAAAAATGAAGAAAGAATTGCTTTTTCTAAAATGTAGATTTGATAGTGAAATCAATCAAAGTTTTTTTCTCCATTTTTATAACGGATCTTTATTCTACAACTGATTACACAGTATACATGTTGTCATTCACAATCACATTTCAGCATGTATTCACATACATGAGCAATGTCATTCATAACTAATCCTTTCAGACACTTCATTCAATAACATCCATAGGGGAAGACGGGGTAAAAAGCGCATGGGCGGGTAAGAAGCCCACCCCAATTATCTCATGAAATGAAGCAAATTTCAGTCTCATTTTGCCCATGAGACGAGCGTTAATGTCTAGCATTCGTCTCATGGGCAAATTTGACTGAAATTTTCTTTATTTCATGAGATAATTGGGGTGGGCTTCTTACCCGCCCCTTATTAGAGTATGGAAATCCTGTCTGGTGTCCCTTTTTGAGAAAACATGTTGATCATTTAGAAGGTGTCCAAAGGAGATTTACGAAAACAATTATTGGAACCAGAGATATGGACTATGAGGACAGACTAAAGTATTTGGGAATACCTAGTTTGGAATACAGACGTCTAAGAGGCGATTTGATTGAGGTGTATAAAATTCTTAATAAGTTTTATGATCCTAACACAACTAAATCTTTACTAACTTTAACTGACGAGGAGAGAACACGAGGGCATGATTTTAAACTAACAAAAAAACTAAATAACAGTCGTTCAGCTCAAAACGTTTTTACTAACAGAGTAATAACTACATGGAACAATCTTTCTAATGAAACTGTAAATGCACCATCACTAAATATGTTCAAAAATCTTATTGACAAAAAATTTAATACTATTATGTACTCCACAAAATTGGAGAAATAAAAACAAACAAAAACCCCCAAAACAAATACACAATAGCCGTAGTAATTCACGGGCAAAAAAAAAAAAAATAAAATATAAATTTATTTATATTTGAGAAAAATATCTAGAGGGCAAAAGGCTTCATAAGCCTACAGAGCCTAAACTGATATGATATGATATGATAGATCATCCGGGCGGCAATGCTTTTTATCGACAGTTTCTGCCTGACCGAAGCCCCCACGTTCAACAGAACCATCAACTTGATGATGGTCACAGTGGTTGGGAAGAGAAAGAATAAGAGACAAACCCAAGAATCTGACTTTCAAAAAAGCTCCATTTGTCTATGATGCTGTATCCGTAGAGTCAAGTGATTTATATCTCAGTCATTCCACTATCCTTTCTTTCTTCAGAGACAGATGCAGATAGTCAGACAGAGGCAGACAGAGGGAGAGAGTCAGAGGCGGCAGAGAGAGAAACAGACAGAGACGGAGAGACACACAGAGAGACAGAAATAGAGAGAGACAGACAGCCAGAGGGGGAGGAGAG
Source organism: Phymorhynchus buccinoides (assembly GCA_017654935.2). NCBI lineage: Eukaryota > Metazoa > Mollusca > Gastropoda > Neogastropoda > Raphitomidae > Phymorhynchus > Phymorhynchus buccinoides. The sequence goes on from JAGGCT020001128.1 coordinate 7,849, forward strand.
AGAGAGAGAGAGAGAGAGAGAGAGAGAGAGAGAGAGAGAGAGAGAGAGAGAGAGAGAGAGAGAGAGAGAGAGAGAGAGAGAGAGAGGGAGAGAGAGAGAGAGAGAGAGAGAGAGAGGAGAGAGAGAGAGAGAGAGAGAGAGAGAGAGAGAGGGGGGGGGGGAGCGAGGAAGGAGTAGGGATTTTGCACCCGATACTAACAAATTCAAAAACCTCCTGGACAAAGACCCAAACCTTAGAAAATTACAAAAATACCAGTATGACTGATAGTCTACCAAAACCGTCACAGCTGTGCCAACTGATTTTTTTTAGAGAAAAGAAAAAAAGAAAGAAAAGACGCTTGAGAGGCCGCGAGGCCTAGTCGTCTTAACTGACCTGACCTGATCTTTATTTTGACAGATTCGTATTATAAGATGAAATTGACAAAGTTTTTTCAAGTTGCTTCCCTTGTTATGTGGTTAACTCTAGTGCCGACGAAGAAGCTAAGTCAGTAAGTGAGAGCATAATTTCTTTTGATTATTGTTTTATTTGTTTAAGTTATTTCTTCGTTAGCTCAAAAAAGAACCAAAAGGGCATTATAACAATGCTGTAGAATATAAGACAGTGCCAAAATAATCAGCTGAGTGATCGTGGGCCCAAAGAAAGTCACTAGGCTAGTGTTATAATATAAGTCATAATAAGTGTACTGTCACACTGTGTAGTGAAAGTGCCTGAGTAACTCTGAAACTCAGACTGTGAATGTGAGTGAAACTGGCCAAAGAGAAGAACATCGGAAAGAAAAGGTGCAGTGTAAGCCCAGTTTGCTATCCCCCCTCCCCTCCTTCACACCAAATATATATATTTTTATTTGAAACAATGAAAGCAACATTTTGCCATGCTAAAAATTATGCTTCCAACTTCAATGGTTAGTTTATTGCAACTGAGATGTTGCATGGAAATAATAATAATAATATTAATAATTAATAATACTTATATAATGCATAATCTTGCTAAGCAACTCAATGCGCTTTTCACTCATCATTCGTACAAATATTTATAACACTTAATAATAATATTATAATAATAAGTGACTTAACAGACTGGTTCACGTATCCTCACCATACATCTCTATGAAAATGAATACATTAGAGAAAACATGCACTGCATATATATTATAATTAACACAACACACTAACATCCACCTCCCTTCAGATAGTATGGGAGAAGATAGAGCCCAAGATACTTAGATAGTCAGGAATAATTTAAGTATTTTTAGATACTCAGTTTGCTATGTAATAGAACTAGAAAGATAATAATTTTATTAGATCCATGAAAATGTTAAGGAAGTTACTACTTAGTCAGATATTGAAGAATTGATTGAGGAAAAAAAAAAAAGGGAGGGGATGGGGAGACGTGTGATAGTGATACTGATAGAGGGAAAGACCGGGTATGCTTAACGGTTGTGCATGACTCAGATATGGGTCATTCTTCACTGCTGGTCACCTTATCATTTATGTGTGAATTGGTGGGACAAAATAAAAGTGGTCAAATATTGTTAAAACTGGTTGTTTGCTATTCAAAAATCTTCATACTTTCAGACACAACAGAAAAAAATAAATAAAATGAACTGCTTCCAGGCAGTTTTGTGATAATGACGGGGAGTCCGTGTTTGTGACACTGACTCAAAATGCTTTATATTGGATACATAAATTTAACAATGGAAGTTTACTTATTTTAATAACCTTCTGCTGCACTTTAGAATTATTAATAAATATATGTGCAATGTTTTCATGCACATTTGTTTGATGTGTTTGGGGACTAAAATGTAACACAAGTCACAAGCGTTACAACTGAAGTACATATGTTTGTAACCATTAAACAGATCTTTGTTAAAATGAAATAATGGCATTTTATCCATCAGTTTCAAGGAAAGGAACACAGGTGTTATTACTATATTAGTATTTGATACAAACTTGCATTTTCAATACCACAGGACAAAGTTTGTCAAAGTTGTAACGCTTGTGATGTGACGCGTCAGGTACTTAACTGAGCCAAAAAATTAAATTGTGGATTTTTTAACCTGGTGCGGGGAGGATACCATTCTCTTGTAGAGTGTCTTCTTGCTTGGCTTGGATCCACGGGATTGTGGCAATTGCAAGCCAAAACAAAACTAAATTCAGCCAATATAACATCAAAACAGTTAAAACTGTTATGCGCGTGATGAGCGACACAAGCAATAAACACAAATTCCGGCAAAATGTCAGTCGCACAAAACGAGGTTCTTATTGGGGGGGGGGGTTATCACCAGAAAAATTACACATAACGTAACTAAACAACAAAAATAAAGTTAATTGAACAAAGAATCATAGCTAGTATTTAGTAAACATTGTTAATTAAATGTAGAGGCCATAAAATGTGAAATTCATCGAAAGTAGGTGATGATCAACGAAAATCTTGACCATGCCTAACGAATGCCACAATACCCCAAGATCGTTTAAACAACAAATTTACTCTCAAAATATTTAAAATCGACCAATTAATCAATTGTAAGACAAAGAAATGGATATTTAACAATGTCTACAAACCTCAAACTCTGATGGACCCCAGAAGGCAGAGAAATGTGTAGATTTTCAATGCTATGAACGCTCGCTACTTTGTGTCATACTGAAGGCTTAACCCACCTTACTGTCTGTAGCCACTCAAAGGGAAATAATCAACAAGAAGATCCGGGTTCTGATCTATTTTTAGGACCCAGGCGAAGGAAATTTCCATGTATTTTGAAACCTACGATGATTTAGTTTAATGAATGGAGGAGGAAATTTTAGCATACATAACGCTTGTGATGAATGTGACACACAGATTTTAAGGAAGCATGTTGTTTATTTTACAGCTATTTCTCCAACTTTACACCGTAAAAGTAAACAATAAGCACGGACCGAGTCACTGCATATCGTCATCGAGCCAAGTTTGACTTCGTGTGTCTGTGAAGTTGTGTGCAAGTGCAACGCTCGCTACAGTTGTGACACGAACTTTGTCGAAAAAATGGGGTATGATTGTTGCCTTGTGTGATAAGAACAGTTATTTAGAGAGTGTTTAAATGCATGCTGAGATGAAGTTTTATGTTTTATTTGTCTCTTCAGATCCATATATTAAATTTATTGAATTTTTGTAGGTACTTTAATGGAGTCAATCACCAGCAGGGTCCGTTTTCCTGTTTTGGGCCACCATTTTGGTATGACACATAGCCTTTTATTGCTAAAAAAGTCAAAATATTTCTAAAACATTAAATCATTACATATGTATTATTTGAACTATTATATATACTGCATCCGCACACATAAAAACCAAGGTAAGAAAACACGTTTTTCAAGTGTAATTTATTGATCAAAGTGACTGGCCCTGCCCGGTGACCAGCAGTGAAGACTGACCCATATCTTTTTCTGCATGCATCATGTGAGGCCTGAGCATTGTGCATGACTTACTCCTTCTTCTATCTTGCATCTCACTAAAATTTACTCAACCCCTCTCCCACCCATTTCAAGCCTACAAAATATTCAGCCAAGTTCATCTTTTCACATCTTTTAAATATCATCTTAAACAACAAAAGAACAAACGATTAGTCTAATATTTAATATCTACAGTGTTCCCCATGCTTCCAAATTTTTAAGGGTCATCATGACCCTTTGCCCCCAGATTTTAAGGGTCATTTCAAAAAATGTTAGGGTCAAAATAAAAGCCATAATAAATGGACAATATGCTCTAAAATAAAGACATGAAGCCAGTCAAATTCTTCACACCAACTTGGCTTGAATTTGCGAGTTACTTTCTTCTTTTCATCACTACTGACAGTTGAAGTAGAACTTGAAGGGCCTTGAACTGGTTCGAGGGTTTTTGTCACCTCACTTAATACTTCAGAGTCTTTGGAAGAACTTTGCGTCGAAGTTTTTGCAATCCAGCGAAGCGGCGCCATTTTTTTGCTTCCAAGAAACACGGCTAGGCTAGGCAGCAGTGCATGTGCGAGCAGCATGGGTGGCGAGAAACAAAGGGAAATTACTCTGTGGTTCATGATAGATTTTGTCGTCTGCTTCAAGCATGGCATAGTAGTGAAAGAATAGGCCCAGTATATTTGGTTGATTGTTTCCCGCAAGCCGAAATGGCTTCGACATTCTGATCGCGGCGAACACGTTTGAGGAAGCAATCGGCTGAGAGAAAAACTGTACGTCACAATGACGTATTGACTGAAAAATGTATATGTCAAACTTGAAACTTTGTACATAATTTACGTACAGATCTGCGTAATCGGGAACACTGATCTAAGTCTATCCGAACTTATAAAATACCAAGCCAAATTACTCTCTTCAAATATCTTTTAAATGTCATTCTAAACAACAAACGCTTTCCTATTATCTAATATCTTTCTCAAATTGTATCATATCCCGTGCTGCGCATCTTCGTTTTTGAACCCCTGTATATGTCAATAATTGCTGACAAGACTCAAGACGCTAGTCAAGAATACTTTATTATCTCTATGATAAAGAGAAATTATGTTGTGGCACGGCATAAAATCACATACATTTAAGAAGATAATATTAAATAAACAAACACAGAATTTTAAATAACATGTAAAATGGAGAAGAACGGCAGGTGGACATTACTGGAAGAAGAAGAAGAGTTAAAAGTCATACATGAATGTTAAATGCCCTGGTCTAGCCGGAGACACCTGGGCCCCGCATGATGCATGCAATGTGTGATACATGACTGTTAAGTCCCCCCGGATCAGCCGGGGAAACTCAGGCCCCACATGCTGCATGCAAAGGAGTAGGGGACATGTGTGACCTTACTGTCACACATGTTGCATGCAGAGAAGGACCACAGACCTTTCGCAATATCTAGGCAAGACCAATCCGGCTACCGTAGCGGCCCCCGACCGGCACAGTTCCTGCCCTTCATTTACCACTACTTTGATCTATGGCCCCTAATGGATTATGCCATTTATAATTTTATGGCTGCTTTTTCTGCAGGCAGAGGCTACCTGGGTTACCCACATTCTCCAGGTTATGGTTATGGGGCTCAATCATGGGGCGCAAAAAATACGCGCAAGTTTCTTAAAAAAACAGGTACATAGCCTTTATGCTAATTATAGGCTCCTTCGGCGTATGGTACCAGAACCAGAACCAAAACGATGTAAAATTATAGCCAAAGCTATGAATGTTGCTTTCAACTTCAAGTACATGTGATAACATTTGCATTCAAACTTTATGAATTACAGAAGTGGAGTTACTGAGGAGTGGGGAGTGAACTTCAGTGACTGACAAGGGCAGATCAACTGCATATGGAACAACCGACCACTGAGCTGGTGGAGTTACTGAGGAGTGGGGAGTGAACTTCAGTGACTGACAAGGGCAGATCAGCTGCATATAGAACAACCGACCACTGAACTGGTGGAGTTACTGAGGAGTGGGGAGTGAACTTCAGTGACTGACAAGGGCAGATCAGCTGCATATAGAACAACCGACCACTGAACTGGTGGAGTTACTGAGGAGTGGGGAGTGAACTTCAGTGACTGACAAGGGCAGATCAGCTGCATATATAGAACAACCGACCACTGAACTGGTGGAGTTACTGAGGAGTGGGGAGTGAACTTCAGTGACTGACAAGGGCAGATCAGCTGCATATATAGAACAACCGACCACTGAACTGGTGGAGTTACTGAGGAGTGGGGAGTGAACTTCAGTGACTGACAAGGGCAGATCAGCTGCATATATAGAACAACCGACCACTGAACTGGTGGAGTTACTGAGGAGTGGGGAGTGAACTTCAGTGACTGACAAGGGCAGATCAGCTGCATATATAGAACAACCGACCACTGAACTGGTGGAGTTACTGAGGAGTGGGGAGTGAACTTCAGTGACTGACAAGGGCAGATCAGCTGCATATATAGAACAACCGACCACTGAACTGGTGGAGTTACTGAGGAGTGGGGAGTGAACTTCAGTGACTGACAAGGGCAGATCAGCTGCATATATAGAACAACCGACCACTGAACTGGTGGAGTTACTGAGGAGTGGGGAGTGAACTTCAGTGACTGACAAGGGCAGATCAGCTGCATATATAGAACAACCGACCACTGAACTGGTGGAGTTACTGAGGAGTGGGGAGTGAACTTCAGTGACTGACAAGGGCAGATCAGCTGCATATATAGAACAACCGACCACTGAACTGGTGGAGTTACTGAGGAGTGGGGAGTGAACTTCAGTGACTGACAAGGGCAGATCAGCTGCATATAGAACAACCGACCACTGAATTGGTGGAATTACTGAGGAGTGGGGAGTGAACTTCAGTGACTGACAAGGGCAGATCAACTGCATATGGAACAACCGACCACTGAACTGGTGGAGTTACTGATGAGTGGGGAGTGAACTTCAGTGACTGACAAGGGCAGATCAGCTGCATATATAGAACAACCGACCACTGAACTGGTGGAGTTACTGATGAGTGGGGAGTGAACTTCAGTGACTGACAAGGGCAGATCAGCTGCATATATAGAACAACCGACCACTGAACTGGTGGAATTACTGATGAGTGGGGAGTGAACTTCAGTGACTGACAAGGGCAGATCAGCTGCATATATAGAACAACCGACCACTGAACTGGTGGAATTACTGATGAGTGGGGAGTGAACTTCAGTGACTGACAAGGGCAGATCAGCTGCATATATAGAACAACCGACCACTGAACTGGTGGAGTTACTGATGAGTGGGGAGTGAACTTCAGTGACTGACAAGGGCAGATCAGCTGCATATATAGAACAACCGACCACTGAACTGGTGGAATTACTGAGGAGTGGGGAGTGAACTTCAGTGACTGACAAGGGCAGATCAGCTGCATATATAGAACAACCGACCACTGAACTGGTGGAATTACTGAGGAGTGGGGAGTGAACTTCAGTGACTGACAAGGGCAGATCAGCTGCATATATAGAACAACCGACCACTGAACTGGTGGAATTACTGAGGAGTGGGGAGTGAACTTCAGTGACTGACAAGGGCAGATCAGCTGCATATGGAACAACCGACCACTGAACTGGTGGAGTTACTGAGGAGTGGGGAGTGAACTTCAGTGACTGACAAGGGCAGATCAGCTGCAGCCCCATGGAACAACCGACCGCTGAGCTGGTGAACCTGGGCACCGGCAGAGCACCGATTCTCATTTACGACAACTTCGTGTATCGGAAAGACACCAGCTTCGCCAAAACGCAGCACTGGCGTTGCAGAATAGTTGGGTGCTCAGGGAGATTGAAAAGCGACAAGTCAGAGCCCCCGAAGGTTCAGAAAACCACTGAACACAACCACCCGCCTGATGAGGATGATGCGCGCATGCGAAGAGCGAAGGCAGCAGAAATCAGCAGCGCCATGTTTTGGTCATCGCAGGTATGAATATGCTGTCTTGCTTTCCCACATGCATGCTCAAGAAAACAGGCATCTTTTTCTGTTCTTCTCTAAGTTATTGTGCCACTTTCACTTACATTTATCAGGGCTTCTGATTTTCCTATCTCCTAAGACCACCCCCTGTTTACAGTTTTAAGGGGGATTTTCACCCCAGTTTCAAAATTTAAATTAAAGGGTCAAGATCCTACTTCCTACATGTAAACGGCACTTACACAGACGCGCACGCGTACGTACATGCACATGTGTACACAGCACACTCTCTTCACTCACACCTACTGATAACTTTTTTTGGTATTTGTTTTTTTACGAACAACCTGTTTCTTCTTCTTTGTCTTCAAATTTTCTTTAACATTTGCCAGACTGGTGGCATGTTGACGAAAGGAATAGCGAGTGTTTGCAGCGATTTTATTGGATTTTGAAAAAAGGGTCTGCTAATGAACAATGAGTTTTCGATGTTTTCTGCGTTCTGACAGGTTCTGCATGATCTTTTAATAATTTTATATCTAGGTTAGCGACACCTCATTGTGGCAGTAGCCTAGTTTGGCCTAGAAGACTTGAAATGAGCAACGTCGTTATTTTACTGAAAATTAACGGCTGTGTTAACGCATAGATCACCACCTCACCCCCTACTTGAGATTTTAAAGGGTAAATCTCACGCATGGTTTGACATTCTAACTAATCTAAGGGGTGATTTGAGAGCTCTAATGTGTAAATACGCACAGTCTAGACTACGTTTTCAGAAGCCCTGATTTATGTCCAAATATTTTGCTCATTTTTACCCACATGCTCTGTGTGTGTGTGTCAGGCATCATAATTGTCAGAGGATTTGCAAATTTCAGAGGATTCAGAATTTCTAACAAAGGATTGGCTTCTACTGTCAGAGATTTTGACTTTAAATTGAATGTTATCTTTTCTGCTAAACAGCATTTTAAAGTGGTTTCTCACTGCATAGAGCCTTTTTGGTAATGTGGGAACTGATTTCAGTGTTGTCCCTATTACGGCGGTTTTCAGAGAATTGGACTTAAGACTATTCTGATGCCTGGTGTGTGTGTGTGTGTGTGTGTGTGTGTGTGTGTGTGTGTGTGTGTGTGTGTGTGTGTGTGTGTGTGTGTGTGTATACACGCACGCTATTTAGTTTGTGAATAAGAAAACAATTAGTCGTATATATGTAGATAGGTAATAACTAATACTGGTGGTATGTCTGTGGTACAGAAAGCTGATTCTAAAGCGATGGGACAAAGAGGAGACAAGCATGCCGCTAACAGATTGGAATGGAGGGGAGAAGAAGAGGATGGCCTCCCTTGCATCAGCTTTGTGACTGACCAGGAGACGGCTGCTGCCTGGAATCGGCTGAAAGAAGACAACAGACTGCAGGATTCTGAACTGGCTGCCTTTTTGCTCAAGCGGTAAGCTAAAGAAATTGTGGATGTAATAGACAATATTGACAAGCTTCAGGATTCTGAACTGGTTGCCTTTTTGCTCAAGCGGTAAGCTAAAGAAATTGTGGATGTAATAGACAATATTGACAAGCTTCAGGATTCTGAACTGGTTGCCTTTTTGCTCAAGCGGTAAGCTAAAGAAATTGTGGATGTAATTGTAATAGACATTATTGACAAGCTTCAGGATTCTGAACTGGCTGGCTTCTTACTCAAGTGATAAGCTACAGAAATTGTCATGGGTGCAACTTTTCCTGGTATACCAGGATTTCCTGTTTTTGAATTTTACCAGAAAAGGAAATTCCCTTTTTTTAAAATTTGTCAAACAAGATCTTTGTGTGTCTACTGTATTTTTCAAACACTTCAAAATAAGCATTTGTATAAATTGTGGAAAAAGCAAACTAAAATACCTTCATAAATCAATTTTTGCTTCAGCTGCAGGGGGACATTACCCCTGGACCCCGGCCTTTCAGGTTTTCATTTTGTGTAGTTTCACCCATGAATTGTTGATCTAATAGTAATAGACATTATTGACAAGCTTCAGGATTCTGAACTTGTGGACTTCTTACTCAAGTGATAACAGATAAGCTACATAAATTAATGTTGATGTAATAGACACATATGGAGAAGCAGGATTGTGAACTTGCTGCCTTCTTACTCAAGTGTTAAGACTTAAGCTACAGAAATTGTTAATGTAATAATTTATATACAGTATTATTGACAAGCTGCAGGATTGTGAACTTGCTGCCTTCTTACTCAAGTGGTAAGCTACAGATTTGTTGATGTAATAGACATATACAGTATTATTGACAAGTTGCAGGATTGTGAACTGACTGGCTTCTTACTCAAGTGGTAAGCTACAGATTTGTTGATGTAATAGACATACAGGGAAACCCATTTAGTACGAGTACGGTTTAAACGAGAGCCCGTGTTTAACGAGTGGTTTCAAAATTCCCGACCACAAGCCTTCTTTTTCCTTGTTAAATAATTCTGCATACAACGAGCTCGCTACAACGAGCAACTTGCATATAACGTACAATTTATTGACTCCCAAAGTCAAGCTTTTATGCAAAAACTACGCGGTTAGAACGAGAACGCACTTACAACCACACCGCCATCCCAAAGTCAAGCTTTCTTGCACAACTACCTGGCTAGAACGAGAACACACTAACAACAACATCGCCATCTTGACTGACCCCTCGATATGTAAGCGGCATTCTGATTGGCCGATATAACAACTTGGGTGTCTGCAGCGCAAGCAGACGACACTGGACTCACTCTTTGCGCACTGATCTTGTGACTTCCGGGAAATTTTAACTTTCTCTTAAAGCGCGTGTGTGGATTTTATGTTTTTGATGTTATCGTGTGTTAATAAACTGTTTTAAAGTGTATGTAATCGGCATTAAAAACCCTATGGATACAGGATACTGGGCTTACAACCATGCTTTGTTGGGTAAGTGTGTTGTTTCCGTTTTTCTGTCTTTTTCACACTTTACCAACACGCACATCGCAGTAGATGTGAGGACCGATTGATAGGTTCGTCAGGGTTGCCAAAATCGATAAAATGGTTTGAACGAGCAATGCTTACAACGAGTAAATTGGCCCTCTCCCCTGGAAATCGTACTAAACGGGTTTCACTGTATACAGTATTATTGACAAGTTGCAGGATTGTGAACTGACTGGCTTCTTACTCAAGTGGTAAGCTACAGATTTGTTGATGTAATAGACATATTGATACGATCCAGGATTGTGAACTTGCTGCCTTCAAGATTACACAAGCGGTAAGCTACACAATTGTTGATGCAGTAGACAGACATATATACAAGCTGTAGGATTATAAATTTGCTGCCTTCTTACTCAGCCGGTAAGCTACACAATTGTTGATGCAGTAGACAGACATATATACAAGCTATAGGATTGTAAATTTGCTGCCTTCTTACTCAGCCGGTAAGCTACACAATTGTTGATGCAGTAGACAGACATATATACAAGCTATAGGATTATAAATTTGCTGCCTTCTTACTCAGCCGGTGAGCTACACAATTGTTGATGCAGTAGACAGACATATATACAAGCTGTAGGATTATAAATTTGCTGCCTTCTTACTCAGCCGGTAAGCTACACAATTGTTGATGCAGTAGACAGACATATATACAAGCTATAGGATTATAAATTTGCTGCCTTCTTACTCAGCCGGTAAGCTACACAATTGTTGATCAATGTAATAGACAGGTACAGACAGACTGCAGGATTCTTAGCTGGCTGCCTTCTTACTCAAGCAGTAAACTACAGAAATTGTCTGTGCTATAAACAGACGTACATACACAAGGATTCTTGGATGGCTAACTTCTTACTCAATCCTCTGAAGTCGGAGTGTGGCTGCCCACGTGGCGGGGTAATAAAAAAAACCGGTCACACACATAATGTTCTCATCCCCAGCTGGTGCATATGTGCCATAGTGTTCAAGTGCTTTGGCTGTTGGGATGATCCCTGGAGTCTTTAAGCCAGGGTAAGACAACAACAACAACAGCTTCTTACTCAAGCAGTAAACTACAGAAATTGTCTGTGTTATAAACAGATGTACATACACAATTTGCTGGATTCTTGGCTGGCTGCCTTCTTACTCAAGCAGTAAACTACAGACATTGTCTGTGTTTTAAACAGACGTACATACACAATTTGCTGGATTCTTGGCTGGCTGCCTTCTTACTCAAGCAGTAAACTACAGAAATTGTCTGTGTTATAAACAGATGTAGTACTTACACAGATTGCAGGATTCTTGGCTGGCTGCCTTCTTTCTCAAGTGGTAAGCTACTTTACTTTTACTAAAACAACAAACTTCAGGATTCTGAGCTGGGTGCCCTTTTGCTCAGCTATAAGCAATTGAGAAATTGATGGTGTTAATATTTTTAATCGACAGATACACACAAGTTGTAGGATTCTAAACTTGCTGCAAACAGGGTCCATATGGTTTTTGAAAGTCTTTGAAAATTGGCTTTGGTCTGAAAATCATGAAATGGTTTGTGAAAAAGTAATTAACGCCTAAAAAAAAAAGTAATTCACGCTATAAAAAAATGTTTGCTTCCAGAATTGATAAAGAAGCAATGTAATTTGGCTTCTTTTCCGATATCCGTGGTTCAGCGATCTAGTTCCATCTAGCAGACATCCTCGATTTGTCAAGAGTTATTTCCCTTTGCTTTATCTGGGTCTTTTGGCTGCAAACTTTTTAAGCTTTATTGAGATTGCATGTCTCTGATAGGTCTTTGAAAATAGGATAAAGGGTCTTTGAAAAAGTCTTTTAAAGTTTGTGAATGTTGTGAAAAATCTGTACAAACCCTGTGCAAACAAAACAACAACAAACAAACGAAAACAACAACAGCTGCAACAAAAGGGCAAATCAGTGAAAAGGGAAACTAGAAGTACCCTTTTAGTCTTAGTTATCAAAAAGTTAGTGTTATCTCCCTTTGATTACTGCTTTCTGATGCAAGATACAAGTTTCTATTCCCCCAGCACTCAGATTTAAATATAAAGTTAAACTACTGACCAGTATGTGTTTTCTAAACACAGAAGATTTTCTTCTTTGTGCATTATTGAGTAAAAAAATGTGTATTAAACATTTATGATAATGCTTCAAAGGCACAAGATATATTTTGTGTCATATTTCTGCTCAGTCAAGTTTTTACATTACAATTATGGATTTTTTTCCCAGTAATGATTTGAAAGGCTGACATAATGTTGTAAAGTTTCTTCAATTGACTTGGAAGGTTGTTCTCATTTGTCTAATAACATCTGCAGGCATCTGTGTTTCTCTTAGACAAGCTGGCTTGGAGATATGTTTTCAAAGAAAATAAGCTTTTTTCTTACACTTATGTTGTCAGGTATGTTTTGAAACTTGAGACTGTCTGTTTGAATGCTTGCTTGTTGATTTGTGATGAGTTGTGAGGAAATGGAGTCACTTGGAAGAAAAAACTACATTATGGCCCGTGTTGTTGCAGCTACGAAGGGATAATCTAAATGATTTGATTATGGCCTGTGTTATGGATGTTGTTGCAGCTACGAATTGAGAATCAAAATTATCTGATTATGGCCTGTGTTATGGTTGTTGTTGCAGCTACGAATTGAGAATCTAAATTATCTGATTATGGCCTGTGTTATGGTTGTTGTTGCAGCTACGAAGGGATAATCTAAATGATCTGATTATGGCCTGTGTTATGGATGTTGTTGTTGCAGCTACTATTTAAGAATCTAAATTATCTGATTATGGCCTGTGTTATGGTTGTTGTTGCAGCTATGAATTAAGAATCTAAATTATCTGATTATGGCCTGTGTTATGGATGTTGCAGCTATGAATTGTGAATATAAATTATCTGATTATGGCCTGTGTTATGGATGTTGTTGTTGCAGCTACGAATTGAGAATCTTAATTATCTGATTATGGCCTGTGTTATGGTCGTTGTTGCAGCTACGATTTAAGAATCTAAATTGTCTGATTATGGCCTGTGTTATGTTGCAGCTACGAATTAAAAATCTAAATTATCTGATTATGGCCTGTGTTATGGATGTTGCAGCTATGAATTGTGAATATAAATTATCTGATTATGGCCTGTGTTATGGTTGTTGTTGTTGCAGCTACGAAGGGAGAAACTAAACTAGAGCGTTAAGACGCTAGACCACCAGCCACGCAGCAGCATTTTCGGGTCCAGTGACCTTGACCTTTGATCTAAGACCTTGATTTTTGATCTTGGTCTATATATCCTTGGTGCCTATCCGCAAGCAAAATTTGAGTGTCCTAGGTCCCTGCGTTCAAACTTTATTGTGCCAGGTGTTCGGCAGCATTATCGGCTCCAGGGACCTTGACCTTTGACCTATGACCTTCATTTTTGAACTTGGCATGGATGTCTTTAGTACCTATATGCATGCAAAATTTGAGCGTCCTAGGGCCCTCCATTATCGTGCCAGGTGTTCGGTAGCATTTGTGGCTCCAGTGACCTTGACCTTTGACCTTTGACCTTTTAAAACTTGGCCGAGATATTCTTACCTGCATGCAAAATTTGAGCATCCTAGGTTCCTCCGTTCAATTGTTATCGTGCCAGAAGCTTGGCAGCATTTTTGGTGCCAGTGACCTTTACCTTTGACCTATGACCTTGATTTTGGAACTCGGTCTACATGTTTTTAGTACCTATCTGCATGCAAAATTTGAGCATCCTAGGTCCCTCCGTTATTGTGCCAGGTGTTCAGCAGCAAAGTCAGCTCCAGTGACCTTAACCTTTCACCTATGACCTTCATTTTCGAACTTGGCCTTGATATTCTTAGTACTTATCCGCATGCAAAATTTGAGCATCCTAGATCCCTCCGTTCAAACGTTATCATGTTAACAGTCAGATAGATAGATAGATACATAGTCGGCTTCAGAATCCACTGAAAACATTACCTTCGTTCGCAGAGCGGTAATTTTCTAATTATGGCCTGTGTTGTTGTTGTTGTTGTTGCAGCTACGAAGACACCAGGCTTCACCCCACTGTGTGCCCTCATTGCCAGTCCACCCTGCAGCGATTCTGCTTCCACTGCTCCAGACTAATTGATCAGGAACCGGAAAGCTCCAGTTACCCACCTCCTGCCGCAGACTTGAATGATGAAGGTGCTCCTAAACTGGAAACCCCTCCCAGCAAAACACAGAAATGCCAGGTTTCTGCTGGCATTTCTGAAACTGTGCTGTCTGAAGAAAATTATAAGTGTGTTGTTGAGGAATCCAAGAAGGCTCGCACTAACCGGCGGTGTAAAAGGAACAAAAGTTATGCCTCCGAGTCCAGTGACAGTGAGGAAGACCTGGGTCTCACATTCTATACCAATGATGAAGATGAAAATATTGATGATGATGGTGACGAGGATGAAAATGATGATGGTGTTGAGATGAACGACCAGTCAGAGCAAGATAACGAGGACAGTGACAACACGATAGTTGACAGCGGGGAGGACAGCCAGCAAGATCATTGGGAACAGACCAGATTCTCAGACGCTGTGGTCAAGATTAAAAGGTTACAGCCAGGCACTCGCCGGAGTAATTCAGAAACAGACAAAGAAAGAGAGGTGACCTTAAAGAAAGAAAAGAGTGAGGTGAGGTCGGACCAGGAGACGGGTGAACAGAGCAGAGGAAGCAGTATGGACTATGATGACACCAGACCTGACGTCGACGTGAAGGTGGAAATGGAGAGTTCAGACGACGAGGAAAGCGCTCAGCCCTCCGCCTCAGACCCCAGCAAACCAGACATTGTGCTGTGCACCTGGTGCGACATCCCCTTCAAGACCATCGTGGCTCTCACCAGGCACCTCCTGGAGCACACCACGGAGCAGTGGCAGCGGCGCAACCTCTTCAACGCCTACTGCAAGAGAAAGTACCGCCGCCTGCCGGACAGAAACGCTGGCAAGAGTTGTCAGGCAAAGTCCGTGGCTCAGGAGAATGTTCATGCAGAATCTGAGGGGAAGTTTGAAGATGGGTCCTCCCTGGAGCAGAAGATGTACCACTGCCTGGAGTGTGGGCTGGGCTGGAAGACCCCGGTGGGTCTGACATACCACATGCAGGCGGCCCACATCAGGAAGCACACCTACCGCTGCCTGACATGCGGCACCACATTCCGCGCCCTGAAGAACGCCTCCTTCCACATGAGGACGCACCCTGTGAAGAAAGAGCGTGAGCAGGCCGACCCCGACACCCACCCGCACCAGTGCGGGCAATGCGGCACGCGCTTCATGCAGGCGGGCAGTCTGGCCAATCACATACAGCGGCACGTGGGCCCCTGCCTGCTGATGTGCTCACGATGTCAGCAAGGCTTCCAGTCCATGACTGAGTTGACGGGCCACCAATGTCAGCCTTACGACCAGCACAGTCAGCATCAAGACTTGCTGCAGAACCGATCTTCATTCCACAATCAGGACTCTAGCCAGCCTGCGGGTGATCTTATATCTCTGCCAAATTTCGGGCAGGACACAGAAGAAAAATCTGGCCTCGACCTGTTGTGCGAATCCCTGATCAGCACCGCAGAGAGTGCCACGGAGGAAAGACCGGCGACGAAGAAGCCGGCCAAAAGAGGGCGGAAGAAAAAGCAAACGTCGGTGAACCTGAAGGACGTGGTGCGTCCCCACAAGTGCCCGCAGTGCCCGGCCTCCTTCATGTACTCCAGCATGCTGAAGCTGCACTCCCAGAAGCACAGCGGGCAGAGGGCCTTCCCCTGCGACCAGTGCGACCAGTCGTTCCTGTCCAAGACGCGGATGTTCAAGCACCAGGAGCAGGACCACTGGGGCAACATGCCCATCACCTGCAAGGTCTGCGGCAAGGTCTTCACCACCGTGCGCAGCCTGGACGAGCACGGGGTCCTCCACACGGGGGAGCGCCCCTACGACTGCGAGACCTGCGGCCAGGCCTTCGCCTACCGCACCGCCCTCACCCGCCACCGCCGCACCCACCGCCCCAGCTACTTCAAGTGCGGGGAGTGCGGGGCCGAGTTCCACCTGAGGAGCCAGTACACCAACCACCTGGACGAGCACCGGCCGGTCAAGTCCCACCTGTGCTCCATCTGCGGCCAGTCGTTCGGCACGCTCACCTTGCTCAAGCAGCACGCGGACAAGCACAGCGGGAAGCAGTTTGTGTGCGAGTTTTGCGGCAAGGCCTTCCGCAAGAAGGGCGACCACAAGATGCACATGTTCACCCACCAGGAGGTCAAACCCTACCCGTGTCCTCTGTGTGAACACAGCTTCGTCAGCCGCAGCAAACTTCACCTCCATCACCAGGTAACCCACCTGCGCCAGAAGCCTTTCAAGTGTCAGCAGTGTGACGGTACCTTCAGCTGCGCCACTTACCTCAAAGACCACATTGTGCTGGCCCACACTTCGGAGAGGCCCTTCGCCTGTCCTCTCTGCCCATCGCGATTCTCCGCCAGCCGTCTGCTCAGGCTGCACCTGCGCCGCACCCACAAGAAGAAAAGCGACGCAGCGACCGACTTGACCCAGTCCGCTAAAGATGCTGTCTCTGTGCTGCCCCTAACCATGTAGTGCTTTACCTGTCTTGTCTTGTACTAGTAGTAGAACATTATGGGAAATCAAACAAAGCCCCCCAGACAAATTAGACTCATTTGCAATCGTAGATCGGCAAAGGACACATTTGAAAGTGTTTCCAGTTACTGAATATTAACTGCCAGTGATATGATCAAGTGATAACAAACTGTACAGATAAACTATCAATGTCTCCTATGAAAATGGGGCAATGTGATTGTAAATCAGTTAGTAAAGCTTATGAC
>JAGGCT020000112.1:0-15000 GCA_017654935.2 Phymorhynchus buccinoides
TGGGTCTCAGAGTGGGGGAGCAAGCTATGGGCGTTCTACTAGGGGCATCTTGAATACACAGAGGCAAATTCTGGGCTGGCGGTTTGGGGCGGAATAAATGCAAGAGGGTTAAATCTTCGTGCCCCAACACCACATTGATCACCCAATCCATGAGTCCTGAGCAAGTAACTGCGTGCTAACACGCGCCACATAACGTCTTCGATAAGTGATAGTGAAATAGATTACCAATGTGATTCCTTGAAGTATTGAATCTTTTATATACGTGAAAAACTATAAGAAGATACCATCAAAAATTGTGTCTTTGTTTTGGGCGTATTTACAAATTTGACTTTGTTTATAACTAATATTTTATTCTAACTAAAAAAAGAAAGAAAATAAAAAGCACTATTCATAGAATGCAAGGACCATAGTACAACTTTTCTATGTGTTTGTTGCTTCATTCTGTTACAGTATGTTGTTACTATGTTTTTGTTTTGATGTTGTTTTTCAGAACAAAAGAGGCACACATCCGCAGGCCATATGTGCTAAAACATAACTTCAAATAAAAAACACTTCTTTAGTTTTATACCAGAATGCATCATAGACAGCAGCGGACCTGTCTATACGGCCATAGACACAATAAAGACAAACAAACACCCACGCGAGACGATACTGCTTTGACGCTCCTGTCACCGATTGGTTTGTGCCCTAACCAGCTCCATTTCGTGGCCTTCAGAGATTTGGCATCGCACACCTCTGCATTTCTTGTCTCGGCTCAAGAGAATTGACGACATCCTTCTGCTTCATCAACTTCAACGTGAGAAACAAACGTCAAAACTGGAATCAAACTATATAAACGTGTAACCTTAACCTTTAAACAAAAACTTCTAATACTGCCCTGGCTGGTTCACCTCTATTGATATTAGCACTTTGAATTGGCAAGTTTATTTGGGATGTCACAATTTGAGAAACAAACTCATTCCCACAACGAGCAGCTTCACTTCAATGATGTCCCATGTGGCATGCTTGACGGCCAAAAGTGGATTTGCATACTTTTTGTCATAGTTGAAAAGCCACAAGCTACTTCAACTTCTTATCCATTTTTTGTAGGATATTGCGTACTTTTTGTGTATGAGATCCATCAGAAGAGTGTTTGGTAGCAATTCGGTTGCCCCGACCTGGAGAACACGTGCACGCCAAGGCGACGCAAACACCCATAATAAAAAAAAAAATGTGCATGAAATTTTGCGTGACTGATCGCGACAAGGAAATCGAGAGGGGGTGTTAATTTTTGACAACCAAATGGACAATTTTTTTCATTGCCGAACTAGATAAACAAGGCTTAAACCGTGTGCATAGTGCATGACGCCACACAGCACCATCGGTTTTCGTACTCATGCACAAAAGACTCCATGGTTCAGACGTAAGGCCTAGTTACAAAGTGATTAGAAAAATCCCCTGCTACCTCAGGTTCAGCATCTAGTTTACTTTGACACAAGGCGAACATGTTACCACAAGTCTGTGCCACTCTACACCACCCCTTCTGGCAATCTTTCAGTTTCCAACCAAAAGCTTTTAAAAAATCCAGCATGGCATATGACCAGAGAGCTTATATATAGAGAGGGGGAAATAATAAGCTCTTTTCCCTATTACAAGCACAGTGAGGCCAACCTCCCTGGCTTTTACTTTCCCTGAGGTATGAACCTGTAAGTAAGGAGGGGCAACTCCAGTGGTAAGAATTCGCAATGCGAAAACAGCCTCAAGAGTTCTTTTTCACACCCGAGTTCGACAAAGACATCTTAACATTAGATCTACAATCATAACTTGATCAAGTGGACATAATCACATTTCTATCCACGAGCCAAGAACGCAATAATTGTAGCAGAAAACTAACATGGGCCCGCTGACTGGTTTTTTTAGTCATTATATCATGCTGTTCTTGACGGGGCGGAAATGCTCATATCACTTACCAAATACAGAACAAGGTATTGCGCCTGAAGAGTAAAAGAGATTCCTCGTTATACGAGATTTCATACATGATACTTATGTCAGTATGTAGCCTAAGCAGTATGTATCCACAACAACTGTTCCGTCAATGTCTTTAATAGTCTTCTATGCTCGATTTCCCAGTACTTCATTTACCTTTTTTCTTACTCATCTTGCTATAAATGTCTTCGACCTTGCATTCCAACATGTGCAGTGTTGGAACAAAGTCGCTAATTCGATTACAGAAATCAAATTTCGATGAGGGGCGCACGAATCTACGTTCCTACCTGGTACGGAAAGTCATCTTTAGGTCGTCATCACCCCTACCTTCAAGTTGGCTATCTCCCTTATACCTACAACTATCTCTGGTATGACTGAACTCTTTAGGCAAAGTTCGGGTGGTCATCATCAATTCAGCCATCTGTTACACTACACTCACTTGCTTTTTAACCTTTCAGGACAGACTTCAGGCTATGCCTTAGTAAACTTCACTACTCGTCCCGCAGGGCTGCCTAGAAGTTCTTATCTTTAATAAACAAACTAAGAAAGTGCAACAAAATCCATTCAATATGTCCACAATAAAGCAGTTTTGATACATTAGCTGCGTTGATACACCAAGTTTATTTGTTCCGCTTTGAATCGTGGTTACTTGCCATTAATATCTGAATCATTAGTCCATCCTTATTACAATCACTGTTAATGAAAACATATTAGGAGTACTCAGTTCTGAGGAGCTCTCTCTATGAGTCGCGATTTTTTAAACATCTTTTTACATTTAAACTTTTAGATGACTAGGAAGGGAGAGGCCAAACATGATATTATGTGAAACGACTGCATCCGGACACAAGTGATGGAAGAGATGTACTCTACAAAATACTGTGGTCGTTGCGTGTACATGGAAAAACACACATGGACATACTTAACATTGTATCTAGAATCATGAAAAGTGCGCTTGTTGGGTATTGGGTGGTGAATGTTGATGGGGGGGGAGGGGGAGGGGGGGAGGTATCTTTTAATTAGCTTTGCTTAGTTTTTTCTGTTCCGAGAATACTCTGAATTAGACCCTGACTGACGTTCTCCTGTTCCGATGTGATACTCAGGAATTTGTACGGAAATGAGTTCGAAAATAAAAATGTCAGCGACGCGTGTTTGTACGTCACATTAAGCTGACCTGCCAGTGCTCGACCAAGTTCCTGACTGCCGAAGCTTCACCATCGTGAGGGTCTTTAGCTCAGTAAACTGCCAAACGAGTGCAGCCTGGTCCAGAGATTTTGACACCTGTAACAGGCAAGGGCAATGGTTATATTTAGTTGGTGCACATAACTCTTAATAGTAACAGAAAAGTAACTATACAAGTCATACACCTAGCACTGGCATCACCCTCTTCTGTACTCCTATGTCGTCAGGATTCTCAAGTCTTATACGTCTCTTAGGTTGTTGTTGTTTAATCTGTTATTGTTGACCAAACACCTTAAGTCTCCTGATTGACTTTGGTTCTAAGTCATAAAACTATCAAATCATCTTAACCCCTTCACTGCGAGCTCCGTTCCGTTCTGGGGCAACTATTTGCCAAGCCGTTTTAGGTCTTTGCATGCAGTCTCATAGTCCTTTTCCGACATTTTCTGATAGAAAGTGCTGCAATATAACCGTAATGCATTTCTGAACGGAAGGACATTGATATACTACTCATCCTTTGAAGGAACACTCGTCACCATGCACACACACATGGTGCTCAACGGGAAAAAAAAGCGTATGGATTAACTAGAAAACGTAAAGGCGTCATCAGAATATCAACTATAACCGTCTATTGTGCGCGTGACGTAGCAGATAGGAAAAGGTTCATAATAGCTATACCCATTTCAGCAACCAATGACTGTACACATAGCTTTTTCATCTCTACTACGAATATGATGAGATGCTATGCTGAGTACGCCACGTGTGATAGATGAGAGTCATTACAATTAGTGGAGATATAATATTCCAAAAGCGTAATAAATTCAAAGCCAGGGAGAAATGAAGAACAAAGGGTAAAGAAAGGGTTGGTACATAGCGGAACAAACTATAAACCGCCCGCCACCCTAGCTTCCGCACGACATGATCTAGCTAGTTTATAAGAATGATTAAGACTTGTGATACGGTTATGAGGAGAGTGGCAAAGAGGTACGTTTCGCGCTCGTAGCACAATAAACCCGAGTTACGAAGCCATGGAGTACACTGGGGATTCTTCCTCTCACTCCTGCCACTAGGCCTTCAGTGGTCAGGGTGGGGGGCGTGTCAGACGTCGGGGGGAGGTGGCGGAGGAGGGGGGGGTGGGGGGGGTGACATGTGAGATCTTCTAGACTAGAGACGATAAACCCGGGCCAGCCGTGTGCCATAGGAGACACTTAGCCACATGCTAAACCCGTGGCAACGAAAAAAAGTTGTCATATTTGGGTGCAAAAATTTACGACCCCCCACCCACAAGCCCACGCGAAGCACTCGCTTTTCCTTCCTACGATCAGTCTACACAAAAGTCACATGCAAATAATTTACAAAAATGGTGGCCGCGCCTCTGCTGCGACGTTTCGTACAACGTTCAGACAGGTGGGAGCAACCCAAGATTAGGCACAGACGCCGTCTTTTGCTATAAAGTTACCAAATACAATAATACACTATTCGCTGGTCATCCGTGTTGGCCGTTCTTCCTGTTCAACTTCATCCACTGCACTTGCTGTCCTATCTCATCTGTATGATATGTCACCCTCCCACCCGTACTGGCCACAGATAAACACAACATCAATACAAATACCACACTGTGTTGACTGTGCATTGCACTCGGAATTCATCAAATGAACAAAGCAGATACATGAACGACATAAGTCAGAACCGTACATATTGGGTCACCACATGGAACCTGCGCTAGTTTATGGCTTTAACGCCTTCTCGACACGGGAAGTCACATCTGAGACATTTCTTTAACTTTATAGATTTTGGGAGGAGGGGGCGAGCGAATGGTAGTGAGAAAGAAGATTTTCCCTCAAAATAACAGTGATGTTTAACCAAATGGAAACTTTCAGTGACATCTCTTTTCCGCCCCTCCATCTTGCTCTATGTTTTGGTCTTTCGGTTTGTCCTTGTTTTGTGTGTTTTTTTTAATTCCTCTTCGACCTTCTATTTTTGGACGAGACTTTTCTTTCATGTTTTAAAAAACCCTTTTCTTCTCTGCTTTTTTTTATGTGTTGGTTTGTGTTGTGTAAAGGTGTTCCTTTTTATTCTTTTCCCCTGCTCAGTATTTTTCGTTTCGTGTGAAAAACTTAGTGGACTTGGTTACCTCCCTTTACTGTCACTGGAAACCCCAAAACCCTTTCTGCTTCAGGGCTTTAAACGGAAAGAGGGCTTTTTCATTGTTCTTTGTCTTTGTACATGATCATAACGTAAAGAAAATTACAGCTATAGGCAGCAAGGAATGATGTCATTCAGATTTGAGACATAAACCTATCCAATGTTAGAGATTTAGCAACACAAGTATTTAGCGCATATTTGATACACAATGGCTAGAGGTACGCATTCTTGCAACACTCAGACATGTTTCAGCGGATCAGTAACTCTCTCCTATTCAAATTTTCGTTCACAAATGCATTTCTTTATTTCTATATTACGCAGTGTTGGTGAAGGAATAGGGTTAAGGTGTGATAGGCTTAGGTAACAGGTCAACAGTTTTTTTGGGGGTTTTTTGGCTGTCCCATCTTCTGGGCTGTACAGTGGCGCTTGCTGACCATGCGAAGCCGACCGCTCGTGAGATTCCGAGATCCCAAATTCGCAGCTACACCGGGTTGTTTTCAGTCGCAGAAACCGGACCAGCAGTCCAAGTGGAATGCGAATCTTATTTTATGGATACCGTCAGGCAAACAAGGCAAA
Source organism: Phymorhynchus buccinoides (assembly GCA_017654935.2). Taxonomy (NCBI): domain Eukaryota; kingdom Metazoa; phylum Mollusca; class Gastropoda; order Neogastropoda; family Raphitomidae; genus Phymorhynchus; species Phymorhynchus buccinoides. Next base: position 5,863 of record JAGGCT020000112.1, read on the forward strand.
CCACCGAGGAGACACGCACGTTCTGCTGAGAATCACTCGGTGCAGTTCAGTGGAGCCTGTTCAGGACACCACCTACTAAGCCCCCCCTACATCAACCCTACCCCACCGACCACCTATTCTCTTAGAATCGCGGAGAGCCAACGGTGAGTGTCAGTGAGGCTCCTCCTCCGAGGGCCTCACCCCCCACGACCGTCCACCACGAGCCCGACAGCTCCCCGAACATGCATCAACCACACAACACCTGTATACCCCATTGACTTTGATCACCCGACGCACACCAAGGCATAGTACTGGATATCTGGCAAACCGAACAAACATGAGGTCACCACTTAGAAGCACGTGCCGAGCAAAATGCCACAGAATTTAGAGCAGACATTTTTTAATTTTGATGATTGAATGGAGAAATGAGGACCGATGAGAAACGATGATGATGGATGCTATGGAGTTCTGTAATCCGGTCTGAGGCGCTATGCATGGCAGGGGAGCTGTTCAATTCTACACATCACTTCCTTTCATAATGAATGACTCTCCGGGCGTTAACCAGGCCGAGAACTAGCCGATCACCCTCGCAGTGCGTCTCGCGCGCTTCGCACTTAGAGCAACACCTCTCAGAATCGCATCCGTTAAAGCGGATGACAACTCGACTGTGTGATTTGCAGTCTTCCCATTGCGGGGCCCCTAGCCACTCACTAGCTCTGCGTAGCGAGTTGCGTTCCGGACCGAACAAAACCCCGCCTTGATGGGATTCGAACCACAAGCACCTCCCAGCCTAGTAGTCCGCTTTGGCACGCTAACCACCTACACGGACGGTGCCGGCGTACCTGTGCACCTTGAGAATGGTGATTACGGGGTGTGCCCAGGCCCGCGACCCTAAGAGAGTCTCTCTGCCTGTATTTGGCATATACCGAAAGAATCAACATTGTAATTCCTGTGATTTTGGTTTTTTTACCTTTCAGATATGAAAAGAATCCATACAAAATTGAAAATAAAAACAATGTAACTTACACACACAGACTGTGTCAAAATTTGTGTTTTACCTTTGGTGTAAGTCCTGATTACTGTGTTGTGTATTATAGGCACTTGATACAGGAGGGCTGATGTTCTATTGATTTTGTGAAAAAGGTGCGGGCATTCCGCGCCCCTGATGATTGTGAAAAAAGGGGGCAATCGTCACCCCCGTGAGAAGACAAGATGAAAAAGGGGTGGAATTGCTGGCGAGGGTCCACTGGATACAAAAGTGGAAAACGGCCATGAACATACAAATTTATTTGGAACAGGCATTCAGGGCACTCTCAGCCCTGTGTCGTCGTGTGGACCGGTGTTCCGCTGTGCACTGGCGCTGTTTACTCGGGGCTGCTTCTGTTCTCCACGAGTTTTCTTCGTGGACTGTAGTGCGCCATGTTTCTTCAAGCTCTTCTCCAGCACCTGACTCTCATCGTGGGCACAACGACTGGCTTGTTGTATTGCGACACTTTCACCGCTGGATGATGAGACCCACCCGCGAAAGTCAAAATCAAGAAACGTGGCTTGACGCGCGTTACATTTTGGGAAGAAAGTCGCAATTATGTGCAGGGCTTAAACGTCTCGCAAGTTCTCGTCGGTAAATTCAAGATGAGATGGATGAACGCGATGTGTGAATTGGTTGGCATGCACGTTGTGTTGTAGGCCTAGACAACATGTTTAGATGCAGAACGACGAGCGCCATGCCCGGCAGCCATCAGTAGTGAAGAACAGCGGCATTCTGCAAACTGTGCGGGAGTCCGGGGGAGACACGCATTCTAAGCGAGCTGATTATCGTGGAAGGAACAGATTTTGCAGGGGATTGTACCAATCTCCAACTCTCTAGAATCAGCTCTGTTGATATATAGTAAAAGCAACTACTGTTACAAAGCCTTCACATGAAGAGATACTGTCGAATAAACTAATACGTGCTGAAAAACACTGATTGATAAACTGAATAATTAAACTGGTATCAAAACTGCTGAGAGCATATTCTTTTTCAAGTATAAAATGAGTAAACAACGATAACCCAGAAAAAACGTAGTCATCAATCGTACGTCCTGTACAACATTGACACTAAATGATCAAAGTTTCCTTGAGGTGAAAGGCATTAAGTCCCTTCACTGGCCAAAGACACATGTCAGAAACCATCTTTTTTAAATTTAACAATTCCAAAGGGATAATGAGACCAGCTCGAAGCTTAGACTCATCTGCGTACAAAAAATGAGTCTGGAGATATGGCAGTACACGTGAGGTGGGATTAGTCTGTACCACTTAAGGCGCATGGAAGAACTGTACGCAAGCGATGACATATAGATTATTCTCTATACTCTCTTACTGATGTTCAAAGTGGGGGGAGGGGTGTAACGCACGGACCCAACCAACGCTGCCGAGCCTGATACATCGTACTCTATCCCTCATGTGTGAGTTCCAAATGCAGACAACATTCCTCGAGGTTGGGACACTGCAAAATGATGAGTCTTGGAATCAAAACGGACTATCTTTAGATAGGGCCATTAACATATTATTGAACTTATACTAAAACTAATACTCTGTTTATAAAAAAAGAAATGCTGAAATATAAAAAGCAAAACCCCCTTTTTGATATCTTTTGCAGTATTGTTTGATTACAAGTTTATTAGTTTTTTTGTAATAAATCCATAATACATACGTCAATGGACTATCACAGACTAGTCCGTTTTGACTCACAAAGTCCATCCGTTTTAAAGTCATCATGGCTATCATCAGATGGACATCCCACTGCTGCAAAGTAAAAGGGGTGGGGGGAAGTGGATTAAAATAGTTTGTTTGGCATACCTTGATAGCATTCCGTGTCACGAGTATGTACTCTTTCAGAGTTGGCAAGACCTCTTCAGGTGCTCATCAATATCTGCACAGAGATTATTCAAACTTTGTATTGTTTCAATTAAGAGCAGTTATGAGACATGCTTGATTGTGCAACGACTTTTGTATGACAGTACTAATATTTACACATTGTTAACGTATTTCGTCAGAGAAACGCTTCTGTCTTTTCTGAACAGGTCCACACAATCATGTAATTTCTGAACTTGTGCAAATTTTTAAATACTAAAGAAAGTGTGAAAAGTTGCAACACAGTGTGCCCTGAAATTAAATATGCAAAACAAAACAAATCAACACAAAAGAATCTGTGATAACACTTGTACAAGAATTTTGTATCACTGTAACTATGTTTCAACATCATTCTATTTCACTCTTGACTCTCTTCTTTCGACCCCACACCTTCATGTCTGGCCTCCTGTACAGGTACCATTATCTTTGAATTCACTAATGAACCGAGCAATAACATGTTTTATGTGTTCATGTGCATCTGCCTTTCCCATAGTACTCAGGTTACGCTGCTGTTTTGAAAGACCAGTGGGATTTTATCAATAATGAAGCGAATAACATTGTGTATTGGGTTATCAATGTGAGCTGCTAACAAACTTACCTCAAAGAATAGCAGCAGCGGTGGTAGCCTTTTTTTTTTCTCCGAGCTCCATGCGAGCGTGTGTGAGAGCACACAACAGCCATGCATGCCTAATAGCACAACGGAAGCACGCACACGCAAACTAGCACACATACACACACACAGATACACACGCAAGACATAACACCGGACTTCACAGACTAACGTACCGGGCCATCGAGGGCACGGTCACGGCACACACACACAGACGAACTCGACCACACATAGATGTTACAAGTGCACGCAGTTGTGTGGGATGCTGAGGAAGCACTGGTCATAAAGCAGTAGCCACTAGGACAATAGAGGAGGGTCGTACTGAACATCAGCGTCATCCCGAGCAACGTAGATGTGTCCTCGGCAGACGCTGCACGGAACAACATCACGTGTGGTAACTTCTGAGGACCAAAACAACAACAGATTTGATGGTTGTACCGTATTATCGGAACTATAAGGCGATTATTTTGTTGGTCCAATTTCGGACCTATGTGCCTAATAAAAACAAGGGCGCCGATATTAGTTAACAAAGTCGTGAGATATATAGGACAATGATTGCCGTACTCAGTAACGTCTACTGTGAGTTGGCGAACATCGCTGACTGAACGACTGAATACTCCCGTTAAAATGCTTTCAAATCCATATTTATCGATCCGAGATAACCGTCCGACAGATGCCATAAACGACATCCTTAACATTGATGCAAAAAAGAGCCACCCAAAAAACAAAAAATCAACTTGTAGCAGATTAAAACATTCTAATTCGAAACACAGTTTTCGCGAAGAAACGTCCCAACAGCAACAACCGGGGTTGCAAAAGACGGAAGCTTGATTTATATTGGAGAAAAGGAAGCCACTCTCGTTTACGACAGCATTAACAGTGGCGTTCGACTAGCGTTTACAGGACGTGTACGGCGCTTCAAACCTTCAACTTCCTTCTTTGCGAGGTTGTAGCGGCCTTATCAAATGGAGGGTCACGCCCTTTACTTTATTTTTTCAGATTTTTCTTGAAAATTGCCCTATTGGCCTTAGTACAACAGCGGCGCCTATGATCCGAAAAATATGGTAATTGCAAGAATTTAACAATATAATCGATATTATTTCGATTTATTATTTTACTTTTTGGTTGGTTATAAATCACTGTGCCGTGAAGCACCCCCCTTGCGCTTTATAATCTAATGCTCCACAAAGTATCTATCAATTACAAAACAATCTTTTTTGTAAAATAGAAGGAGGTTGCATCCTATATGAGAAGCACCTCTAATGACAAAAACAATATTATAATTTTTTTTTTTTACACTAGTCTCTAGAACAGCCAGTTAGGAATGAAAAGAGAGCAAAAAAATTTATTTTGAGATTTATTGCTGCAAAAATACATTTTAAAAGTGCAGACATTCCCCAGTGCAAGTCTGTTTCTGCATATTTGTCATTATCCTTGAAGTGTCTTTTGAATAATAGCTTAAATTGATAACTCAGCCATTAAATTATACATACTGACTGAAATCAAAGCACATTTACACATAGAACTTGAAATCACTTTCATTTTATTATTTCATTTTTGTGTGTGTGTGCAAGTTATTCAATAAAAGCTGGACCTTCTCTGCTCCTTTATTGTTAAGGTTTTATACACACGTTGCTCATTAACATTTATTGTGCTTCTACTTCAATTTTAACAAAACTATCAAAAATCTTGATGGGGAGTGCAGAATAAACCAAAATGTTAACAAAACTATACAAAATCATGATGGGGAGCGCAAAATAAACCAATCTTTGAAAACAAAACTTTTTACACACCAACTGTGCACGAGCACGCACACATGCATGCACATACACACATACATCCCAGCAAACACACCGACACTTTCCTTCCTGCTACAACAGCTTAACTCATTCCGAAAGAATTCTGAGTATATTCGGAACAGGAGAACACCAGTCCAGGCTTAATTCGGAGTATTCTCAGAACAGTGATTTCTGAGTCTAAAACGTGTCTAAATCCACATGGGTTTTTTTCAATCCAAACCACGTTTTTTCAAGTTACTTCTCTTCATCACACGTTCAACTTTCGCTTCACTTATGTTCGGCACTTTTGTTTCAATTTTTAATGGTAAAAATTGGGGGGTTTTAAATCGCGTTAGGGCTAGGGTTAGGGTTAGGGTTAGTATTCCAAAAAGGTTATTAGCTAAAAATGTTCCTAAAATACAGCTTTATGTATGGTAAGAAAGGCAATAACGGAAAAATAGAATTCACCGAGATAGGTAGGGGGGGTGGCACATCTTGACCTTTACCAAATCGGCCCTACACATGCCTCAAAAAATACTCCAATATGTTTTCATTAAGAGTGATAGTAATAAGGAGACTAATGATTCCAATTTTAATGCAAGTAACCACGATTTCAAAGCGAAAAATAAACTTGGATCAACCAGTAATGTTGTCAAAACTGAATCAATGACAGTGTGAGTTTTGTTGCGCTTCTTATTTGTTATAAAAAAAATTTCTAGGCAACCCCAGGCCAGTCATGATGTTCGTCTAAGGCCGTGACGTCTTGAAGGGGTTAATGAAATACCGTATTTTTCGGACTATAAGGCGATATTTTTTTCTCCAATTTCGACCTATGCGCCTAATAAACGAGGGCGCCCTATAAGTGAACAAAATCTGTGAGAAGAGAGGCAACGATTGCCGTACTCAGTACAGTCTACTGTGAGTCACAACATCGAAAATGGTAACGAGTCGCCGATACGACGAATACTCACGTTAAAATGCTTAAAAATCCCTATTATCGTCCGAGATACTGTCCAACAGATGCCACAACCCTTCATTGGATGTAAAAAGCATCGTTGTAGAGCTTAAAATGCCATAATTCTACCAGTTTTCACGAAGAATTGGCCAAACACAACAACCGGAAGTCGCAAAAACGGAAGTTTCGATTATTTGAGAAGGGAGCCAACTCTCGTTTATGACAACAAAAATGGCGGTCAGTAATCATTTACTTTCTGTTGCGAGGTGTGTATCGCCTTATAAACGAGGGCGCCTTTTACTTGGATTTTTTCAGATTTTTCTTGAAAATTGCACTATTCGCCTTATACACAGCAGCGCGCCTAATGAGCCGAAAAATACGGTACTAACACACACAAAAAGCACATAGAAAGCACACTAACCTGACTGCTCTTTCAACACCCTTACAGCAATGCGATCCAGGGATGCCATCTTTTCCCCAAACATGCCAGCAAAGTCCTGCATGAGGGAGAACTCTGGAGGCCGGTTCTTCATCAGGTATGATGACCCCAGGGTGTGGATGGAGTCACTCATCTGCATCAGCAGTCCTTTCCCTTGCTTTCCATAAGACTGGAACTCCTAGAAAAGTGGGGGGGGGGGGGGGGGGGGGCAAGATGAAAGAATTACAATATATATACATGTATATGAAAAGCTCTGAGGTAACCCAATACTTTTGCTGAGTGAAACTGTTATAAAATTCGTTTTATCATATTATATATGCATGTAGTTTTGAAGAGCTCTGGTGCCAAAGTGTGACACTGTAGTGTCAACAAGTTTTCTTGCCTGGTGGATGAATTTTGTTTGTCTGTTTTGCATGATTGTGTGTGTACTTGTGTGTGTGTGTGCATGTGTAGTGTGTGTGCGCATGCATGCGTGCATGTGTGCAAGCGTGCATGCATGTACGCGCACGCTAGTGGGCATGTGCGAGCGCATGCGTGTGCATGTGTGAATGCGTGTATCTGTTTTGAAAATACACCATAAGCAACATTTTCAGTAAAAGACAACACAGGTCTTTCAAAATTCAGTAAACTTATCATTCTACAAGTAAACAGCATTTGATTTTTGGTACATTTTCGAAAGCTTTAGTCTAACACATGCCGTGAAAGATGGAGGGAGCTATTCAAGAATCAAACAAAGACCCAGAAGTATGCAACACGATCTGTATTAGTGGAAAATGATGTAAGCTAAAAAATATTAAATAAATTACCACAATCAATGCATCCCTTCTTCCCCGAACTTACAGAAGAGTCGGCAGTGAGAAACACACAAAGGTTCTTGTCAAAGGACATGACAGGGTGGTCGGCCAAGCGACAGAGGAACTTGTGAAGACCTATCTTCCTTGTACGCACAAACTCCAGACTGAAGTGGTCCAGGCGGGTCAGGCTGTGCTTTGGGGGAAGAGGCTGAAAGTTAACACAAATACAGACATCGATGTGAAAGTTGCCTTAATAATTTTCTGCCATAATACTCATACACAGTATGACAAAAGGCAGAGTCAACCTCTCTCCTTCCTGCGCCTCACACGTCCCTGAACTGAATCAGGCACAATATCACTCTAAAGCCAGTAAAGGGGATAGGACCAGTTTGACTCAAAAACAACATAAGTATGGATAGGACCACAACAACAACAGAAGTATTGTACTAACACAAAGCCTCACGTGGATTCAAAACCACAATTTGCTAAATCATTGGGGGGTTTTCAGATTGAATGCTGAAGGAAGAGGCTGTTACAATTTTTAAGATCATCTAGTTCTGAATAAAGCCTAAACATTGAGGTCTATCAAATTGAATTCATTAATTAGCTCTCTAAAAAGTTAACATTATATTCAAGTCAGTGCATTAATATCCATGTGATTAAAAACATCAGTTGATAAAACTAACCGGCACAAGATGTGTGGGGTAGCTCTCTTCAATTTGTTGGCGCAGACAGAGGAAATCACTGAACCGTCGTCGAACAGTATACTCAGAATTTCCAAACTCTGCACGCGTAGTCTGAAGAAGAAAAAAAGCACAATCATTTATACTTCCTCTGGCATCTGTCTTTCCATGGACCCACACACTCTACACACACTCTCTCTCTCTCTCTCTCTCTCTCTCTCTCTCTCTCTCTCTCTCTCTCTCACACAAACACAAACACACACACACACACACACACACACACGCACACACACACACACACACACACACACACACACACCCTATCATATGTGAATGACCGCAGCACCCATTTGCCCCAGTCTACCTTGGTGGTCACACGGAAGGTGACATAGGCATCCAGTGGTGTGGTGTGCTTTTCTGGATTGTCCACTTTGACCAGCAGGTCCTTGGTGTCTGTGGCCTCCTTGTCCCCTCCATCTGACCCCAGAGTGGTCAACGAACTGCAGGTGTGCGAGGATGATGCTGTCCTAGATGGAGACGATGAGTCTGCTTTTAGGCTCTCAATCTGAAATAAACACAATATGAACTGATGCATGCCCTAGATAAAGTACTACTAAGTTTTCAGGTTCTTCCCTAGGACTGTGGCGGAATGGAACTGTCTTCCACCAGAGGCAATAACATCAGCCTCGGTGGAGGAATTCAAAGCCCGGATCTAACACTCACTCCCCCTCCCCCCCTTCCTCCCACGTCCCCCCCCCCTCTCATCATCCATCCCATCTCCCCCTTCTACCCCCACATTCACCCCCCCCCCCCTTCCCCTATCCACTTTGAGACTGATCATCTGGGCAGCCACCCCTTTTTGACAGGATATAGTGGGAACCACCACATTTTATAGTATCAGAGTCTTCACAAAGTTGAAGTGGGATACTTTATGAAAGAAAGAAGAAGAACATCTGCACAAGGAGCCGCTGCAGCTCAGTTGTTGAGTCGTTGGCTCATAATCCGTCA
>JAGGCT020000112.1:20000-28503 GCA_017654935.2 Phymorhynchus buccinoides
TTTGCTAAGCCGAGGAAGGCAAGTCTAAAAATGCCATGAGAGTTGGAATCGGCTTTACCGCACTTCCTCATATCAAAAGACCAAACTGAGAAGAACATTAACAAAATACCAGAGGACCAAACTGAAAAGAACATAGCGAAACATAAGAGGACCAAACTGGAACATAACGAAATATCGGACCAAACTGAAAAGAACATAACGAAATATCGGACCAAACTGAAAAGAACATAGCGAAATATCGCACCAAACTGAAAAGAACATAACGAAATATCGCACCAAACTGAAAAGAACATAACGAAATATCGGACCAAACTGAAAAGAACATAACGAAATATCGGACCAAACTGAAAAGAACATAACGAAATATCGGACCAAACTGAAAAGAACATAACGAAATATCGGACCAAACTGAAAAGAACATCACGAAATATCGGACCAAACTGAAAAGAACATCACGAAATATCGGACCAAACTGAAAAGAACATAACGAAATATCGGACCAAACTGAAAAGAACATAACGAAATATCGCACCAAACTGAAAAGAACATAACGAAATATCGGACCAAACTGAAAAGAACATCACGAAATATCGGACCAAACTGAAAAGAACATCACGAAATATCGGACCAAACTGAAAAGAACATCACGAAATATCGGACCAAACTGAAAAGAACATCACGAAAGAGGACAAAACGATGACGTAGAGTCAACACGGACTATCTTTAGATAACCCATTGACTTATTATTGATGTTTACTGCAAAAGCTAAGAACTTGTATTAAAAAAGATTGCAAATAATGTACTAAAATGGAGATTATGCTTTTTATATTCCTGCAGTCTTTTTTTTTTTAAACAAGTTAGGGGAAGACGGGGTAAAAAGCGCATGGGCGGGTAGAAGAAGCCCACCCCAATTATCTCATGAAATAAAGAAAATGATTTCAGTCAAATTTGCCCATGAGACGAATGCTAGAACATTAACGCTCGTCTCATGGGCAAAATGAGACTGAAATTTGCTTCATTTCATGAGATAATTGGGGTGGGCTTCTTACCCGCCCATGCGCTTTTTACCCCGTCTTCCCCTATTAGTTTTTCACAATATGTTCAATAATACGTCAATGATTACTGTAGAACATAACGAAATATGAGTACTGTTGGACTATCTAAAGTTTTGACTCCAAGAAACAAGAAAGGGCGACGGGAAAGGAGGAAACAGAATCAGTAGATGAAACGGGATATCCCAGTGTCGCCAGGCGTAAGGAAGTATGGTATAAGTCTAGAGCCCACCATACCAAAAAAACAACATAGTCTGTTCCTTTCAATTGAGACTGATAGATTTTAATTTTATTTTTTTAAAAGCCTTATCATAGCGTTGTGATGCTTATTTTCTTAGATAATAATATAATTATGATTGCAGTACACCTACACGAATGTACGATTCGCTCGCGGCACATAGGCACACATAGCACACACACACACACACACACACACATACAAAACAAACACACACACACAACATACACACACACACACACACACAACACACACACACACAACCACACACACACACACACAACACACACACACACCACACAGGCCATCATGCGCGCGCGCACATGGCACACACACTATGCACACACCAACAGACAAGAGTCACGCAGAAGTGCAAGTCGGACAGACAATCTTGTTTGGTCTTGCCAATTGCTTTGTGACCTGGTGTGCGGAATGTCAAGCAGGCATGCGCGGAATGCCATGCGTCACGTTTAGCTTCTATTGTCGAGCAGTTGACAAAAACGGGTTTAATCGTCTGAGAAGTAGGCCTACACCCCAGACAATCACTCTTCGGTCTCGCCAAGATTCTCCGTATGGTAGTAGGCCTTTCTCTGGGTCCTTTCTTTCCTTTCAGCCTTCCTTCCACACGTCAACCTCCCTCCCACCCACCCACCCACGAAATCCCCGATTACTGTTGAACATGACGAAATATGATTACTGTAGAATCTATGACGAAATATGATTACTGTTGAACATGACGAAATATGATTACTGTTGAACATGACGAAATATGATTACTGTTGAACATGACGAAATATGATTACTGTTGAACATGACGAAATATGATTACTGTAGAACATGACGAAATATGATTACTGTTGAACATAACGAAATATGATTACTGTTGAACATGACGAAATATGATTACTGTAGAACATGACGAAATATGATTACTGTTGTAGAACATAACGAAATATGAGTACTGTTGTAGAACAGAGGGGCATCAAGAACATTCACCTAACGAATAGTTTTTTATATATGCCTTGGGTTCGGACCTCGTGATTTGAGCGCGCGCGATCATGCGCACGACGCGCGCACCAAAAAATTCATGACAACTGTGTTATAATGACCCTTCATCAAGAGATGGTGTGGAAAAATGCATTAAAATACATGCAAAACTTCGCGAGATATTGCGATTATGGTGTTCGGGGTGTGAACCCCTAACTGGCGCGACTTGACCTAATGCTCAAAGCTAAATACATCAGTGGATAGCTTGCATCTTGGCAAACTATATGCAATTTTGATGATGATCAGACTGAATTAGTTTGTCTCAAAAATATTCACAGTCTATCATCATCAAATTTGGCATAGCTAGCTTTGCCAAGAGTGCAGCTATCCACTGATGTATTTAGCTTTTACATTAGGTCAAGGTCGCGCCAGTTACGTCTGTTCAACCCCGAACACATAATCGCTAATATCTCGTGCGAACGGTTTCATGTATTTTAATGCATTTTTTCCCACAACATTTTCTTGATGAATGGTCTATAGACATGCAGTTGTCATGAATTTTTCTGTGCGCGCGTGTGCGCATGATTTGTTCGCCCCGCGCGCCTCAATATCACGTCAGAACCTCCAAGTTCTATATATAAAAAACTATTCAGTTAAGTGACTGTTTTGATCTTTTTTATGTAGTTACTTGCTGTTTTTTGTATGCGTTTTTTATGTAGTGTACAGCCGACCATTCTGATTTCGGAGTAGCTCGACTAATTCTGCGAGGGTACTTTAGCTAGTGCCGCTCGCGCGTTGCACTTGTTTTAAATAAAAATTTGGGCAGGGGGGACAGGGGAGGGGGGGTGGTGACTTGCGTCGTATTCTTTTTTTGATATAATATTATTTTTATTAAATGCTCGTTATTATTGACATACATGTTTGTAATAGATTATCCACACACCGTCACCATAAACGAGCGGGGACGGGGAATTGGGTGGGGGTGGCGTGGGTGGGATGGGAGGTTGACGTTTGGCGAGGAAGGCTGGAAAGAATGCAAGGACCCAGAGAAAGGCCTACTACCATACGGAGAGATCGTGCGAGACCGAAGAGTGATTGTACTGGGTGTAGGGCCTACTTCTCAGACGATTAAAACCCAGTTTTTGTCACTGCTCGACAATAAAGCTAAACTTTGACATGGCATTCGCGCATGCTGCTATTGCCATTCCCGCACACCGGTTCACAAAGCAATTAGGGCAAGACACCAAACAAGAGTGTCCTGCGTCCGCGTTGCCTTATGCGGACTCTTGTCTGTTGGTGTGTGCATAGTGTGTGTGCCATGTGCGCGCGCGCATGATGGCCTGTGTGTGTGTGTCGGGGTGTGTGTGTGTGTGTGGTGTGTGTGTGTGTGTGGTGTGTGTGTATGTGTGTGTGTGGTTGTGTGTGTGTGTGGGTGTGTATGTGTGTGTAGTGTGTGTGTGTGTGGCTATGTGTGCCTATGGTGCCGCGAGTAATCATATTTCGTTATGTTCAACAGTAATCATAATTTCGTTATTGTCTCAGACAGTAATCATCATTTCGTTATGATTCTACAGTAAATCATATTTCGTTATGTTCTATCAGTAATCATATTTCGTTATGTTCAGACTATGTAATCATATTTCGTCATGGTGGGCTCAACACTTATATCATATTTCGTCATGCCTGGCTACAGTAATCATATTTCGTCATGTTCAACAGTAATCATATTTCGTCATGTTCTACAGTAATCATATTTCGTTATGTTCTTACAGTAATCATATTTCGTTATGTTCTACAGTAATCGTATTATTATCGAACATGTTCAACAGTACTCATATTTCGTTATGTTCTACAGTAATCATATTTCGTTATGTTCTACAGTAATCATATTTCAATTATGTCCATGACAGTAATCATATTTCAGTTCATGTTCTACAGTAATCACGAGTGTGTTAATGTTTAGCATTCGTCTCATGGGCAAATTTGACTGTAAAATATTTCTTTATTTCATGAGATAATTGGGGTGGTGCTTCTTACCCGCCCCATGCGCTTTTTACCAGTAATCATATCCCCTAACTTGTTTAAAAACAAATTACGCCCAATATACAAAAAGCATATCTTCCATTTTAGTTACGGGGGGTTATTTGCAATCGTTATGGTTTTACAATACAAGTTCGTTAGCTTTTGCAGTAACGATCGAATAATAAGTCATGGATTATCTAAAGATAGTCCGTGTTGACTCTACAGTCATCATGTTTTGTGCGCTCTTTCGTGATCATGTTTCTTTTCAGTTTGGTAATCATATTTCGTTATGTTCTTTTCAGTTTGTTCAGATATTTCGTTATGTTCTTTTCAGTTTGGTCGCGATATTTCGTTATGTTCTTTTCAGTTTGGTGCGAAAATTCGTATTTCGTTATGTTCTAGTTTCGTGCGATATTTCGTTATGTTTTTCAGGTTGGTGCGATATTTCGTTATGTTCTTTTCAGTTTGGTCGATATTTCGTTATGTTCTTTTCAGTTTGGTCCCGATATTTCGTTATGTTCTTTTCAGTTAGGTCACGATATTTCGTTATGTTCTTTACAGTGGTCGATATTTCGTTATGTTTTCAGGTAATGCGATATTTCGTTATGTTCTTTTCAGTATTGTCCGATATTTCGTTATGTTCTTTTTCAGTTCTCTGGTCCGATATTTCGTGCTATGTTGGTTTACAGTTTGGTCCGATATTTCGTTATGTTCTTTTCAGTTGGTGTCCGATATTTCGTTATGTTCTTTTTCAGTTTGGTGGCGATATTTCGTCATGTTCTTTTCAGTTTGGTCCGATATTTCGTTATGTTCTTGTCAGTTTGGTCCGATATTTCGTTATGTTCCAGTTTGGTCCTCTTATGTTTCGCTATGTTCTTTTCAGTTTGGTGCGATATTTCGCTATGTTCTTTTCAGTTTGGTCCTCTGGTATTTTGTTAATGTTCTTCTCAGTTTGGTCTTTTGATATGAGGAAGTGCGGTAAAGCCGATTCCAACTCTCATGGCATTTTTAGACTTGCCTTCCTCGGCTTAGCAAATATGAAGCTGTATTTTATCAACTCTTTAGCTAATTTATCTTTTGTTGAATAAATTATATCGCAGTCGGATATAAAAGGTCATTAGATTTAATAGCACACACAGCACACCCACGCCCCGCCTCCCCTTCTCTCTCGTGTGTAGCGCACTACACACAACCGCGAGTGGCCCGCGCGTTTGTCAACAGTTGTGGTTCATTGCGTTTCATTCCGTCTTCGCTCCTTTTGAGTCTTCAAAGAACTATGTATCTATTATTGATATGTGCTATATGTTAGTTAATATATGTATAAATGTGAATTAAACAACATTTACGTTAAATCATACGTGAAACCAATAGAGGACTGAAGGTGCTCAATTTTTGCATGTTAAGAAATGTGTTGTATATGACTGAAAAAACGGAAAGATCCGAGCAATCAAAAGGGGTTGGGGGTGGGGTTCGTTTGCGCGTTCTCCTTCTCGTGTTTGCTTCCTCTGTTTCTCTTTCTTCTGTTGTACTAAGCGCACGCGTCGATGCACTGGCCACGCACACGCACGCCGCGCACGCTTTTTCGGCACAACTGCACTTTTATTACACAAATACGATTCGTGCGCACTAGCACTCGACACATCACCACACGTCTTCACTTACACACACCACACACCCACACACACAAACACACTATCAAGAATGACAGGTTACCTGCTTCAGTAATTCTTTGACATAGGCCTAAATGGAGACACGGAGGTGATGAGGTAGAAGAATACGGCATGGCTTAGCTATAATTATTGCATTCACACAGTGTCGTCAAGAACCAAATGTCAAAATATATAAGGACGAAACGGGAAAGTAGGAAACGGCATCTTTTGGGCCGCGACACGGCCCTACGTTTAAAAGTGAAGGAATGCGAGGAACGCAGCATAGCGATCCCAGCTTACGCATTAATTATGCCCGCGCAGGGTGCATTTTGATCTCCGGCGTGGGTGCCTGAGCTATTTATAGATCTGATGCTTAGGCAGAGTCAGAACACAAAGTAGCCAGTCTACCGTTGCCGCTTCTATGCCAGACTGATGATAATCAATGATGCGTAATATGGGGTTCGAAGCGATTAAAAAAAAAAAGAGGCAAATGTTAAGAAAAGCTTCCTCCTCCGCCCCTTCCATTCCTTTCAGACGGTTTTTAATTAGGGTTAGGGTTACGGGTTCGGGGTAGGGTTAGGGTTAGTTAATGTCACATCTCATAACAGACCCAACATTTTTTTTTATTTTTGTGTGTGTGGCTTAGGCGGTTTCAGGTTATTGTTAGGAATCAGGGTTTGGGATGAGGGTTAGGGATAGGTTTAGGGCCAGATCATTGTCACACTACAAACAAACAAAAAGTTCATGACTAAGCTAACCCTAAACCTATCCCTAACCCTCTATCATCAAACCGCTATAGCTAACCTAACCCTAAGCCTGAAACCGTCATGGAATGAACGGAAGGGGCAGAGGATGTGAGCTATTCTTACCCATTTTGTGCCAAAACAAAGGACGGGAGGTGTGTCTTTATATGGTGCGCCAAAGATACAAAACTCTATCTAGCTGTTCGATAGAGTTTCGAATCTGTATCTATCAGTTCGATAGAGTTTGAAAACCCTATGTAGATAGGGTTTCCACAAAATAACCCTTTCGAGATATAGTTTTTCTTTCGCGATTTCTGATTGGTACATGGCTTCAGCGACAAATTTGTGGCCTTGGCAGGGCAGTGACCCATGAATTTTAATAAGACGATAGGCCTAGGCCCCTATATGTAGTCAAACAAATATGGCAGCTGAACGATTTCAACGAGCGAGTCTTCCCGGCGTTTCATCTGTAATTGAAGCCGCTAAACGAGTTCGTAGAATGCCACCTAATAGGCTAGGTGTAGGTCACAGTCAAAGATACTGTTCCTATCTACCAATGAAATGCTTCGCTTAAAACAAAGTATCAAAATGGCGCGTTCGATTGAGTTTTACGACAAGAAACTCTATCTAGCTGCTCGACAGTGTTTTGAAACTCTATCTAACTGCTAGCTATAGTTTAGAAACTGTATCTAACATTTCGATAGGGTTTTTTAAACTCTGTCGAACTGCTAGATAGAGTTTTTTTTTTTTTTGGTCATTCGGCGCGCCATATCTTTGGTGTCACCATGGACTTTGCACTAGATGCATCCATGGTCGGCGAGGCCTCGTTGGTGTGCATCTCTCTCTCTCTCTCTCTATCTATCTCTCTTTCTCTATCTCTCTCTCGTCTCTCTCTCTCTCTCTCTCTCATACTCTCGTCGTTGTGCTTAGTTTTGGTCAAAATCAAATAGTTCGCCACTCCACCCATTTCCTTCTTAATCACTTTATGCACATTGCCTTTAATTTTGTCGTGAGTATTCGAGTGTAAAAACCAAGCTATTTTGCATAAAATGTTTGTACAATCTTCTAATCTGCTTTCATTGTAGTATGTTCACATTCGTTTCACTTATATTTCGAAGTTTTTGACACATTTGCAAGTTGTTGCTTTTGTTATGTGTAGGCCTATCTGCTCATAACCCCCTACGACGTACGTTGCTGTGTCTCTCTATGTTCTGTAATCACTATACATTTATCTTTATCTTTGTGACCGTTGCAAATGTTGTTGTATGTATTTGTATTAACCTCATCCCCCTCCCCCATCCAACTCCAACGTATCTTCCTATGTCTCTTTGTGCTTTGTAATCATCGATAATATTTGTTGTTATTTTATTACACACCACCACCGCCACCCATTTCCTTCTACGTGAGTACGGGCAGAAATGGCCTAATCAATAAAGTGTTTGGATTGGATTTGGATTTTCTCTCTACTTCTCTCTCGTCTCTCTTCTCCTTCTCTCTCCGTCTCTTCTCTCTCTCCATCTCTCTCTCCTCGTCTCTCTTCTCATCTCTCTCTCTTTCTTCCTCTCTTTTTTTTCGAAAATCTTTCATGCCTTCTGTACCCCGCCCCCTCCTTCATTCTCATCTCTGTCTGTTTTGCCTGTCTGTCTGTCTGTCTGTCTCTCTCTCCTCTCTATCTCTCTATCTCTGTGTCGCCTTTCTCTCTCTCTGTCTCGTCTCTCCTCTCTCTACTCTCTCTCGCTCTCTCTTCTCTCTTCTCCTCTCTCTTCTCTAATGTCTGATCTGTTTTGTCTGTCTCCATCCTCTCTTTCGTGC
>JAGGCT020001129.1:0-50000 GCA_017654935.2 Phymorhynchus buccinoides
GACTAAACAGATATGAAACTAGTTGGGGGGGGGTTTCAAGAGCATGACAATGACAAACTTGCAATGGACAGCATCCGGCCTGGCCTTTCTTTCCCTCTCACATTTTCACTGTTACTCGAGATTAATTCCTTCTTTACGTAATCATTCTTTTTTTTTATAATGTGATGACAGCCACAGTCAATCTTTCTTTCCCTTTCACATTTTCACCGTTACTCGAGATTAATTCCTTCTTTACGTAATCATTCTTTTTTTTCTATAATGTGATGACAGCCACAGTCAACAATTGATTAAGTCACAAAAATGTGAAGCTAATTATGAAAAAGAAAATCATATGTTTCTCTTTGCTTCTCTTCTCTCTATTTCTCTTTCTTTTCATTCACTCCTTCCTCTCCTTTCCCCACCCCTCCTCACTCACCATCATTGTCTCCCCCTCTTTCTTTATCCCTCCCCCCTTTTCTCTCTCTCTCTCCTTTTCTGTGCATCTCGCCTCCCTCTACACACCTCCACCCCCCCCCTTCCCCCCTTCTCTCTCTTTCTCGTTCAATATAACTCTGAAATATTAGAGTATGAATTGAATAAGTTTCACCTCATAGTACAGTACTGTTTTCTCTTCTACAAACAAGAACACCTTCAGCTTAAAAAATTTTGTTACCGTACTTTATGAACTATAAGGCACACCTGGTTGTAAGGCGCACCCCCAATATTTTACACAAAATTCAAATTTTGTTTCTCTTTTTCTTACTATATTATCAGTCACATTATAAGGCGCAGGGGTGTCAGTCTGGGGGGAAAAGTATCGCCTTATAGTCCATAAAATATGGTAATATATTTTTTTTTTTTACCTCATAGTGGTTACGGAAATGCAGGATTTTCTGATGTTCCTGCAGGAAAGTGGTGTCGTAGTTGGTGTGCACCCACTCCCGGTCACACCAGTAAAAATCCCACTCAGCATCCCTGTTAGGAGAAAGTCGATGGAGAGAGTTTGAATTAGAGACTTGACTAAGCTCCTCGTAACTTTCCTGTGGCTTGATAAAAATGGAATTATGAAATAATACGCGGAACAAAGAATACTAGTTTTGCTTATGTGATAATCAGTTTTGATGAGAAGTGGGAAAGAAAGGCGTTCAAATGCAACTAATGAACGACTGGGAGTCTCTCCATCCCAACAACGGACTGTCAAATAACTGGAAAGGAGAAAAAGAAGAAGAAAATATAATGCAAACATTGAGAAAGTAAATGTTGGCTTTATTTCTCTTCGTAAGATGTCACAAGCAGTGTCTAATCTGTTGTTTACTTGACTTGTTTCTTTTGGAGAGAGAGAGAGAGAGAGAGAGAGAGAGAGAGAGAGAGAGAGAGAGAGAGAGAGAGAGAGAGAGAGAGAGAGAGAGAGAGAGAGAGACTCAGACTCAGACTCAGAAACTTTATTTTACAAGGAAAAGAATTTAGACTGGGCCTAGTCTTCCATTCTGTCCTTGGTTCTAAGCATGCAATACATAACTACTACTACAAATGAACATTGACACACAGGAAAATCGCCAACAAAAAACAACAACTAACAGTAATATAGCAGCGAGCGAGAGAGAGAGAGAGAGAGAGAGAGAGAGAGAGAGAGAGAGAGAGAGAGAGAGAGAGAGAGAGAGAGAGAGAGAGAGAGAAGAAAGAGAGAATGAAAAGAGAGAGAGAGAGAGAGAAGAGAGAGAGAGAGAGAGAGAGAGAGAGAGAGAGAGAGAGAGAGAGAGAGAGAGAGAGAATAAAATTGTTGAATTGAAGAAAGAGAGAGAGAGAGAGAGAGAGAGGGGGGGGTGGAGAGAGAGAGAGAGAGACTGACAGACAGACATAGAAAGAAAGAAATAGAGAGATCTATGCACATATTAGAGGGAGAGAGAGGGAGAGACTTGGAGCTCGAGCGAGAGATAGAGAGAGAGAGAGAGAATAAAATTGTTGAATTGAATTGAATTGAAGAAAGAGAGAGAGAGAGAGAGAGAGAGAGAGAGAGAGAGAGAGAGAGAGAGAGAGAGAGAGAGAGAGAGAAACACACACACAAACACAGATAAAACGACCATGACAAGCTTAGGATTGCAAGGAAACTAAATGAAGGTGTATTGTTGCTTTTTAAAAATTGCTTTTAAGTCATTATTCAATATTTCTGAGAAAAAAAGTTTAAAAAAACACACTGGTAACGAAAGTACATGAAATGCTCACCCTTGTACTTCTTGCCAACCAGGCCTAGAGCGTAGAACATCAAGAATCGTGTTTTGCAGGAAACATTTGAACCGAATTTCTCGATCACTGTTACAACACAACAAACAACAACCACACAACAGTAATAATAAAATTATCATAACAGGCACATTTTGTAATAATTTAGTTTCTTGCTATATTTTTAGTATTATTATAAGGTGCAGTGCCTTGAGTTTTTTTGGGAAAAGTATCCATCTTATACTCTGTAAAATATATAAAACTATATTGTGAAAAATTAAGTCGAGAAAATCAGTTTGTAGAAAAAAATGTTTTGAAGGAAAGTATTTCATAAGAAATAGTATAGTATCAGCTGTATTCAATCAAGCAATAATGTACATGGCTACAGTTTAATAATGGCAATATAAATCCACACACAAAGGCTAACATTTATTTCTACCTGATAACAGCTCTGGATCTCTGGTGTCCTCTTCCCTGCATATAGCCTGGGACCTGCAAAAAGTATTGTTTATAAAATTGCTACACACTGAGACACATACGAACACATGCACACAGAAGCAAATACAGTGACAAACTTATGCACAAAAACACATATTTTCTGTGTGTGTGTCTCTCTTTAAGTCTCTCTCTCTCTCACCTGTCTCTCTCTGTCTGTCTGTCTGTCTCTCTCTCTCTCTCACACACACACATACACACTCTCTCTCTCTCTTGTAAGAGAACGCACACGTGTTGTGAACCTCACTTAGTACAGGAATGAGTGTGTGTGTGCATGTATGTGTGTGTTCGTTCATTCTTTAATGTAACGTCTATCCACCTTACAGTGATCTTATACACACACACACACAAAATGTATGTGTGTGTATGATTATGTGCAAATGTCCGCTTAAGGGGGTTTGTGGGAGGGAGTGTAAGACTAGGAGGTATGTTCGTCTATGCATGCATATAATTTACATGAATAAATGGGGTGAGGGGTATGTCAGTCTGAGTACATGTATGATTTAGTCCCTATGTTAGTGAAATGTCAGTGAAATACTTAAACTTAGAATTGTATCGAAACATTTAAATATAACATTATATTGAAACATTTGAAGGAAACAAACAATAAATGAACAATATTAAACTCAAAAAAAGGAAATGTGTGTGTGTGTGTGTATGTGTGAGTGTGCATGTATGCATGCATGTGTGTGTCTGTGTGAAATAAAAACCTTTTCACACACACACACTGACTAAGAACTAAATTAGTAAATTACTAAATAAGACATCATGACATGTGTATATGATCACTGTATCATGAGTGTATGGACAACTCAGTTCTTCTTCTTCTTCTTTCTTTAAACAACCACTATCATCTTTTTGATAGTTCTGTTGTTGTACTAAAGGGGACTTCCATCAGGCAGAAGGACTGCAAGCAAAAATGTAGCCGCCCGGATGGTCAGCCTCAATGTAATGGGAGGTGGGGGGGGGGGGGGGGGGTGGAGGGGGGGTGAAGGGGGGGGGGGGGGAGAAGGGATGCAAGGTGGGTCCGGAGTTGGGAAGGGTAGGCGGGGTTGTGGAGGGAGGGATTGGGGAATGGGTGTGAATTGGGGAGGGGGGGGGGGGCGTTGCTTATTTAAATCCAGGACTTGAAGCCTTCCACTGAGGCTGATGTCACTGCCTCAGCTGGAAGGGAGTTCCAATCTCTGATGGTCCGAGGAAAGAAAGAGAACTTTCTGTAGCTCGTTTTGCAGGAGGGAAGAAGGTAAGTTGACTGGTGTGACTGTCTTGTTTGTCTGGCTGGCCGATTGAGGGGTGGGCTGTACGGGGTATTGATGGAAATGTCCCCATTATGAAGCTTGAAGAAGGCAGTCAGTCTGGAGGCGTGTCTTCTGTCGGCGAGTGGAGTCCAGTGCAGCTGAGTGTACATATGTTTTCCACGCTGGATGTCTGGCGGTGCCACCCAGCGGGCAGCTCTTCGCTGCACCTTCTCCACCCTAGTTTTAAGGTCATTTTAAGATTCAATTTTCAAAGATTTGTTGATTGTTGATGTTTATAGGCTATAAAATTTATCCTTACCCTTCCACGTGGATTAGCCATCTTTTTCTATCTACAGGTTGTGTTTTTGCACTATGACAAGGCTAAGCTTCCATGCTATCCATGAATGTTTACACTAGAGATGTACCGGAACCGGAATTTAGGAAATATAGAAACGACCATGCGCATAGATTATTTTGTAAGTCTTACCTAAAACGCACAGGTCCGACACCACAAAGAGACACAACAAATCACGCAGTACAGACGGTCTGTTGAGAAAGTGGTGACGCCGCAAAATGGCTTCTGCCCTAGTCCGAAGGACCTCGAGACAAGCTCTCTTGGTGGCAAAATCGGGAACGTTTTCCCCAAAGGTACCAAGCTTTTGCATTTCATTTGTTCCAAAGGATGTCTTGAATTGTTTCTAAGCCATCGTGATTCATGAAAACTTTGAACCAAACAGTAAATCTTTGTTGGACTTGAGCGATGCATAACTTGAGGTGCCCTTGAAGTTGAACCTCAACAGCATTTTTCAGTTTTTCGTCTGCACGTCACGTAAAGGCTTCCGTACACTACACGTTAACATTTTTTGCTAGTTCTCCTTGACAACACAATGTTAATGATAGTATCATCGTAATATTTCAATATCACAACGCTTTCTTTGCTAGTACTATTTCGCAATAGAACCCCGTTCTATTTTTTTTATAGTAGGTACGAGTACTACGACAAGAAGAAAAAAAACTTACGTAATTCTCAGAGTTGTACTAATAAAATGAAAGAAAAATACCTAAATTGGAGTAGACATGCGTTTTTTGTCAATAGTTTTTAAAAATAGGTACGATTTTGTTGAAACATTGGTCTATTTTTCAATCATGACATGACTCAAATACAGAATATGTGACATATTTCTTCCAACAATCAAGATGATTGAAAATTTGAAAGCTGAACAAAAAACTCCACTATTTTTTTTAGAAAAACAGTATTCACAGATAGTGTATTGTCTGAAGAAACTATGATGTAGCGGTTTTTTTAGAAAAGAAGCTCTTCAATATTTGTTTTTGCATAAAAAAATATTTCAGTCGAAGAAAACTTATTTCGGCTTTCCGGCGCCACCTTACCATGCGCTCGTCTCGTGCATTGACGTATTTATTAGTGTAATCGTCAACAAACTGACGTATTGATCATTACGTCAGTCGTCCGTGCATAGATCGAACAAAAAACAATCGAACTTTCATCGCTCTAGATTTTGTAGGAAGTTTCAAAACCACACATGTGCAACATTAAACACATTTTAAGTATCGAAACAAACGAATGTCATTTTCTGATGCCGCTGGTCGAATGAAGTAAAATATTGTAAGCTTACAAGCTTAGGCCTACAAGCAAGAATCACATTGTTGTCTTTGAGTCCGTCATTCAGTTTGTAAACAGAAGTGCGCATGCGTTGTCATCGGCCTTGACCTTGACCTTTCACACGCGTCATTTCCTATGTGGAAATAAAACGGCCAATACGCCTCGATTTTTGACTTAACTATTCCGGTGAATCGAAAACTATGCGCAGGACTTCGCAAAAAAAGAGACAAAATCAGAAATTGGCACGTTTAATACGGGGCATTTAGGACAAATTTGGCACGGTAGAACTGTTTTTAAACCTTTGAGAACATCACTAGAAGACTTCATCTAGTATCCAGCACTCTTAATTAGCGTGAGGTGGCCTTAATTAGCGAGCGGACAACTGATTCTGTCAACACTTTTCAACTCTGTAAATCTCCGCACTGCCGATCAGTGATATGTCTGAAAGATGCACATTTCACCTTGAAAGCGAGGAAGATGAATCCTCTGTACACCCGTCACGACTTCTTTTAAGGTAAAAAATATGCAGCGACAAGAAAAAAATCTTCTTTTTACTAATTTTAGTATTGGCCAGTTTGTAAACTCGAAAAGTTTCGTGTTTTTTATTCGCTTAAATTTAAACAAAGGGACGTAACTCTGTGTCAGACTGCACAAATACGGTCATCGCTATTTATAGGTACGACTTCTGACCGTATTTCAATATTTGTGCCAGTCTGACACAGAGTTACGTCCCTTTGTTTAAAAAGCGAATAAAAAAAACACCAAAACTTTTCAGTTTGCAAACTGGCCAAAAAAAAAAGATTTTTTTCTTGTTTTTTTTACCTTAAAAGAAGTCGTGACGGGTGTAGAGGATTCATCTTCCTCGCTTTTGAAATGTGCATCTTCACAGATCACGATCGGCTTATAATTCCGAGTTATCTTTCAGTTGTCCGCTCGCTAATTAAGCCCACCTCACGCTAAAAGAGTGCCGGATACTAGATGGCCTTCTAGTGATTTTCAAAGCTGTCATCACTCAGTGGATCCTAAATAACGACCCTCTTGTCCTCCATGTGCTGTAAACCTCGGAAAAATGCCGATGTCAGTAACACGGGGTAGCTTCAGAAAAATAATTGCATCGATCGAACAACCAGAAGCTCGCTGCCGAAATAGGTCCGAGATACACTGATTTGCTCATGAATTTCGCGATCAGAAAAAAAAAATCTCATAAGTCCCATCTTTGCCAAAAATAGGACTATTCATAGCTTCACTGCCTACTTTTGCAAGCCTCAATGGATGTAGCCATAACTGTTCGTTATCCACTTCACGATCTTATTGGAATCTTTCACAAAAAAAGGAATTTTCCGAAGTCATCACTCATTTTCAAAAATTCATATCATGATCAAACCAAGTCGGCCTAAAAGCCATGTGTAACAGCAATTTGCATCGATCGGAAGTGTAATCCTTACTCATCACTTCGCGACTCATAAGTCCCATCTTTCATAAAAACAAGTCAATGGATGCCATAACTGTTCGTCATCCATATTGGAAAAATCGCGAAAATGCCGAAGTCGGTCACGTTTTTAGAAATTCATATCTTTCAAACCAATCAGCCTAGAAGCCATTGCAAGCAACAGGACCGATACGTGATAGAAACAAAATGGAAGCGCCCAAACCGGCCACGTGGAATCCGTACGTTCCCGAACGTTCTAGACGTTTCCGATCCAAATTTTTTTTTAACGTTCACCGCACAAGAGAGTTAAACGAGCCGATTTCTGATTTTGCCTCTTTTTTTTGCGAAGTCCTGCGCATCGTTTTCGATTCACCGGAAGTGATAGCTTTGTTTCGGTTTATTTACATAGCTGTTGATTAGAGAGAACAAGAAGCTTCACTCAGCGCATCGATCGTTGAAAAGCTGTGCCCGAGGCGCGCTAACAAAGATAAACTGCAGTAAGATTAATCACCGGTGTGAAGCTTGATCAATTTTTTTTAAAGATTTGGGTTACTCCAGTCCTAGAAATAGTTAAGTCAAAAATCGAGGCGTATTGGCCGTTTTATTTCCACATAGGAAATGACACGTGTGAAAGGTCAAGGTCAAGGCCGATGACAACGCATGCGCACTTCTGTTTTCAAACTGAATGACGGACTCAAAGACAACAATGCGATTCTTGCTTGTAGCGGCATCAGAAAATGACATTCGTTTGTTTCGATACTTAAAATGTGTTTAATGTTGCACATGTGTGGTTTTGAAACTTCCTAAAAATCTAGAGCGATGAAAGTTCGATTGTTTTTTGTTCGATCTATGCACAGACGACTGACATATTAATGATCAATACGTCAGTTTGATGACGATTACACTAATAAATACGTCAATGCACGAGATGAGCGCATGGTAAGGGGGCGGGCGCCGGAAAGCCGAAATAAGTTTTCTTCGACTGAAATATTTTTTTGTGCAAAAACAAATATTGAAGAGCTTATTTTCTCAAAAAAAGCTACATTATAGTTTTTACAGACAATACACTATCTGTGAATACTGTTATTCTAAAAAAAATAGTGGAGTTTTGTTCAGCTTTCAATCATCTTGATTGTTGGAAGAAATATGTCACACATTTCTGTATTTGAGTCATGATCGAAAAATAGACCAATGTTTCAAATTCAACAAAATCGTACCTATTTTTAAAAACTATTGACAAAAAACGCATGTCTACTCCAATTTAGGTATTTTTCTCTCATTTTATTAGTATAACTCTGAGAATTACGTAAGTTGGGTTTTTTCTTGTCGTACGACAAGAAAAAACCCAACTTACGTAATTCTCAGATTGCGAAAATAGGTACAATTTTCAGAGATGGTGCTAGAAATGTTCACTTTAGGCCATTTGGCCTAAACAGCCACAAAACCTTAGGCCAATTTCAACAATTTTAGGCCCTCTCACTCGGTCACAAGTGCTGTCGATCTCTGCTTGCTTGTTAACTGATCCCCCAAACGAAAGTAGCGACTGCCCGCTTATAAGTTTTGTCTTCATTTTGGGAGGCATTTCAATCAAAAACCAGTGAAACACTGACGCTAAAGGACGACAAGATCACAGACTCACACTACGGTGTGGCAATCGTCCGCCATAAGCAGCAAGGGAAGCAACTCTCACGAGGCAATTGGCCTTGTGCTAACAAAATCATGACGCGACAAAGTTAGCTTTTTGATCTCGGTCACACGCAGTGCAAGCAAACTTTGTTTCACTTTGTTGTTCATAAAAAAACGGATACACTTCGTTGTTCATAATAAAAAAAACGGACATACTCGTGCCGATTTGGTAATCAAACCTTCGGCCCACTGGGCCGACAGGACGGTTGACTTTTAGGACATTTTTTGTAATTTTCGGCGAATCACCGACGGCAAACAGCAACCCTGAATTTTGTTGGAACATTGGTCTATTTTTCACTCATGACTCAAACACAGAAATTTGTGACATCTTTCTTCCAACATTTTTATTTCTGATTTAAGTATATACTGGGACATGTATGGTACAGGCGCCGCCTCAGTCTGTGGTTTCTTGTCCCAACGCCAGGTTGAGATGGGTGTTGGCTCACTCTCTGAGGAGAGGACAGGCAGTGGTTTCTAGCTTGCCAATGACAACCACCTAACACCCACGCACACCTCCTACCGCCCTCCCCCTTTTGATTTTCCTAACGGTTATCTACCTCTAATGATCAAAACATCACATTTTATATTAAAATTTCCTTTCCTTATAGTGTTTCGGGGCTGATGCTTTTTCCAATTCTTTTCAAATATTGGAAATTATTTGGTTTAACCCTTTCGCTGCCGGCCATTTTTCAGCCAAAAAGTTACCATTAAGCTTACCTGGGTAGAGAGAAAAAAACCACTGAAATCTTGCGAATTCCTCTGTGACATGTTTAACATTAGGCCTATCCTTACCTCCCAAAATTATGAAAAATAGGGCCTTCAAATAATAGGCCCTGATAATATGCCTTTTACTTTTAGTGACATGGGTGTTAAACCATTGTGGTGCAAAAATGCGACATTGGCAGTTTAAAGGGTTCAACAAATTTTTATTGAATAACAGTAACACATAGTAAAGCAGCAACATAAACAAATTGGAACGAGCACAACAAGCTTAAAGCTTATGCAAGGCCCTCAAACACAAGTAGATTATACAATATTGGCTGCCACAAGTAATAAGAGAATGGAACAGAACATGAAAATGATAGCATACAAAACGTGCACGAACAAGCAAGCAACAACAAGAACAACAATAACATAGAAATTGAAATTGAAAATCAAATTAAATTGAAATTGAGGGGGCAAGAGGCATCTAACTCCAAAAAGTATAAAACTATTATAACCCTAGGAAATTATTTCAAGCTATTTGGACTCTATGTTCTCCCCTTGATGACTTAATCTCCTATCATTTCTACTTAACTTTTATTTCTACACTGTCATTTTCTTGTTCGTACTAACCCCAAATTAAAGTGTAGCAGAATTTTCAACGTGCTGAAGTTCGCTGCCTAATGGGAAGAAGAAAGGGGCTTGTTTACATGTGTAATGTAATCCCCAAGATTTTAATATTTTTTGGGTCCATTTTCGCAGTTAGCAATAACACTGATACAGCTTTTTCTCATTTCAGTTTGTTTTTATGAATAGAAGTTTTTGTTTTTGTGTGTGTGCTGACTGTGAATGAACTGAAGTTAAATTTAAAATATTGTTATTTTGTTTTCAGGCAGATTTCGTCTCATTCAAAGGCAAACATGGCAAGAAATGGGTATGTATCGGTATGAGGATCGAAAGGGAGGAAAAAACAGTACTGTAACTTTAACAAATCTTCCTCAGTTGGACTGTAGAGGGGAAGTATTTTTTTAATTTTGATCTTGATGTTTTTTTGATCTTGATGATTTTTTGCTCCTTCTGTTCCCTGCCTTTTGGTCCTTTTGCTGTTTGCTGTTTAATTGTTTGTCTGTGTTGATAAAGGCGCATTCGCCGAAATATCCAGTAGTTTTGTTTTGTCTCTTGTGAATAAAATACTGTCACTTTGCACTTGCCGTGTAGTTTGTTTGTTGTATGTTCCAGTGACGTTGCAGTCTGTTTCAGGTTTTTTAAATCTTCCATTAATTTATTATGTACTTTTCAACTATTTGAATTGCGATAATAAGTTTTTAATGTGTGGTGTAGCGCAGATCATCTAGACTACCTGGTAATTGAGAACACAGTTTGTATTAGTTCTAAGTCGTTTTTATTTTGGGTACACCCTTTATTCATACTTTCGTGTCTGAATTGGTTAAAAAAAAAAAAAATAATAAGTGGGATAAAGAACACATGCTAACCAAGATAAACTAATGTATGCGATGCATTTTAACCCTTTCACCGCCAAAGTCGCATTTTAGCACCACAGTGATTTAACACATATGTCACTAAAAGTAAAAGGCATCAAATTGGGGTCTATTATCCAAAGACCCTATTGTCTTAGTTTTGGGAAGTAAGGATAGACCTTATTTCATATATGTCACAGAAGAATCCCCAGTATTGCAGATGGGTTTTGTTCTCTACCCAGGTAAATTTAATGGACATTTTTGGCTGAAATATGGCTGGCGGTGAAAGGGTTAAAGGACAGTTGATTGATTGATTGCCATCTTGTTTTGTGTCCCAGCTGGTGGCCCTAGTGGGCACAGCCACAGTGGGCGTGGTGGGTGTGGGAGCCGCCCTGGCCACTCCAGTTCTGGCTGAGGGCATTGAACTGCATGCCCCCAAGTTGCCCTGGAGCCACAACGGCATGTTCAGTGCCCTTGACACCACAAGGTGGGTATCTGGTCGTTGGTCATTCAACTCGGTTGTCAGAAAATAATTTCAAAATGTCTTCTTATATCCGAGTTTTGGATATAAGAAAACTTGGATATAAGGAAGCAAGAAATCACCTCCCTTCGATTTTCTTATAACCGAGTGTTGCTGTAGTTTACTTCAAGAAATCCCCTGTAACATTGCCAGATCACAAAATTAAAGGTATGTCAGTTGAAACTTGCAGCGAGACATAATGAAGGCCTGGAACATAGGAGTGGGGAACATGAGGAAGGACAAGATTAGGGATCATTCATAGATGTGGCTGGTAAATGATATATTGTAATCAATTGATTGATAAGACAAAGTTGCTGAACTATAATTCTTGCTGTCTTTTTTGTGTGATTACTTTTTCTTAAATCCCAGATAGTTGTGAAGCATGATTTATTTTGTTGTAAATTTTGTTTTGCTTGATTTTGTGTTTGTTGTGCTTGTTTGAGTGGGAGTGCTTCCTTACACATTGAAGCTGTGAGTGTAAAATCTGATAGATTATAACTTTGTAGCATTTTGCATTTTTTTGAAATTGTAAAATAAAAGCCAATGTCAGTGCTTTTACTCAATAATACTTAAGCAGGGATAAAAACATAACAATTATAACAATGTGTCTCCTTAGTTTAACCCATTGACTGCCAGAGAAAATTAAAGAAAAAATCATTGGGCAAATAATTCCATGAAAAAGACAACTGATAGAGCCAGTCTGGCAAAATGGTCTGGGGACATGACTCTTGACTGTTAGAGCAAAAGCCAGCATATCAGAGTTATTCCTCTTTATCTGATGACATCATCAGTGATATGTTGGTGGCAGTCAAGGGGTTAAGCCCTAGTTTGAATTCCTACTAGGAACACTGAGTCATACTAGGAATCCTAGTATGACTATGAGAGTGTTTTCTAGTTCAGCCATGCACCTGGTTAATCATGCCTCCTCCTGTGTGGGTCCTCAGTGTGCGGCGAGGGTACCAGGTGTACAAGCAGGTGTGCGCGGCCTGTCACAGCTTGGACTACCTGTGCTATCGTAACCTGGTGGGCGTCATCATGGAAGAACCTGAGGCCAAGCTAGAAGCCGAAGAAGTAAGAGAAAGGAACTGAAGTTATTGGCCTTTCTTTGTCAGATCGTCTGACTGTCTGATGAATGCTTATGTTGAAAAGAGGTGAACTGAATTCAAATTTGTATGAGATTAGGACAAAATAAGTAAGCAGACGGTGTTCTTGTGATTTCTGCTTCATTGTAATTATTGATTGATAAGATGAAAACAAAATCAGACGAGACACATTTATGGTTGAGTGTTAATTGTCTTAGAACACAAAATGTACCTCTAAAATTTTAAGGGATCACCTTTCGTTTTAGGCTGTCAAAATTCATACAAAAATAACTTTTTTGATGTGAAATTTTAAGTTTTAGTGCACACTGTGCACCTGAAATTCAGTGCGTCAGATGGGAGTTCTGAGCGTCATGCACACAAAAATTAACTCTTGTATGCTTGCAGTGCCTTTTGCCTTTTGTTGTTTTTCATGAGATGTAACTTGAACGTGAAACTTATGTGTGAGCTAGAGTGAATTTTTTCCTTCCCCCCCCCCCCCCCCCCCCCCCCCATTTTAGTGAACTGTCTTCATAAGATTTAACCTCGAGTGTGGCACACACAGCCTATTTTAATTTAGTCCATGATTGTGTTTGACAAAGGGACGTAAAGTTCCAAAATATATTACCAGCAACAACGTGGGTGTTCGTTTTGTTTTGTTCATCACAACCTTTTCCTTCACAGCTGAGTAGTTTGGCTAATCCAGATCTATTTATTGATGAGATTCTGACCCGATGTGGTGGCCTCAGGTTCAGGTGGAGGATGGCCCTGACGAGGAAGGCAACATGTTCAAGAGGCCCGGCAAGCTGTCGGACAGATTCCCCAACCCCTACCCCAACGAGGAGGCCGCCCGGGCTGCCAACTCCGGAGCCTACCCCCCGGACCTCAGCTACATCGTCCAGGCCAGGCATGGCGGAGAGGTGGGCACAGCTCGGTTGTCGGAGGCTAATCAATCGACCAGCTGAACTTACTTAAGGAAAACACTGTACTGTGTACAGGTAGTCTATATACTAAGCCAACGGAAAGAAACGCCACATGCACCAAAAATATGACCGATTTATCTTCATAAAATGACCCAAAAAAATTATTTTAATTTGTGGTGAACTATTCTCTGACTTTTACAAATCAATGATGCAGATTATTTATTTTTAAAAAGTTATCAAGCAATAACTATATAATAATAATAATAAACAGACATTTATATAGCGCTTTTTATCGAGCACAAAGCGCTTTACAATCAGCATTGAAACGCTCGCATACGCGCGCACACGCACAACAGACACACACGCACGTACGTGCATGCATATTTGTTATTGAACTTCACCAAACCACACAAGCACTGTGGAGGAAGGGGGAAATAATCTGTTTACCCGTATCAGTGTGTACTATGCACTAGTAAACATAGAGCTTTGATTTGTGTTATCAGGACTACATATTTGCTCTGCTGACGGGCTACTGTGACCCTCCAGCGGGGATCGAGCTGAGGGAGGACCTGTACTACAACCCCTACTTCCCCGGGGGAGCCATCGGCATGGCACAGGCCCTCTACAACGAGATCATCGAATATGAAGATGGTGAGGCGTTGCTCTACTGTCCGCTTTTTGTAGTCCCTGTTCCATAAGAACGGGACTGCATTACGATGGGGAACTAGGGCTGTGTGTTTCTCTGCTGTATGTATGTGTGTGTGTGCGTCTGTATGTGACCAAGGATGTTCCCCTTCATAGCGCCTAAACCACTGAACCAATCTGAACGAAACGTGGCAGAATGATTCCTTAGACCGTGCAGATGCTACCTACCATGTCAGATTCACTGAACGACGAGCCATATGAATGTAATTCCAGTGAGAAAATTTTGAATATTAAAAAACCACTGATTATTTAAAAGATAATGGGGTGGATTTAAGCCAAAAGAGGTATACTGAAAGGGGGTCGCTTAATACTGTTTTGTTGCAAAATATCTTATTTCTAAACAATGTTATACGAATGCCAATACAGGAAATTATTAAACTTAAAAATACACATAGAGTCCAAAATTAACTCCCCTGAATTTCATCAGTTGGTCTTAATTGATGAAATTCTGGGGAGATCATTCTAAATTTACAAGTGGTATACAATTTATTTTCCCATTTTTATTTTGTGTCTAAGGGGGATTATATGCGTGTGGCTGTTGCTGGTAACTGGGACTACGTTTATAGCGCGTTGTCCTCTTGTTATTTCTTCCATCAAAGAGTGTTTTCATGGATTGAGTTGAAAGTTATCCATTTTGCTGTTTTCTTTGTCTTTTAGGAGGGTGTTTTTTTTAAACATCCTTAATAAATTTTATGTTTATGATTGCAAAGGGATAGACAAGAAAATGTTACTTATGGGTATGTGTTTGCTGGGTTTTCCCCCCTTGCTTTCAATTCTGCTAAGACAAATTTTACCATGATAGTTGCAATTATGATCATACATTAATTTTTTGCATTGATGTCCTGTGTTCCTTAAACTCTGTGTTGTCTGTAGTTTCTTCGAATTATCATTTTGTTTCTTGACAAATAAAGCAAATTTTCACTGCATTGTTTTAAACTCAAGTTACCAATTGACATATTTATGTGTGTGCACGTGTGCAAAGCAATTAACTTTAAAATAAAATTTAAGTTTTTCAAGTCATTGTGAAAAACATTGCCCAACATATTGCATGACATATAACTGATCTTCTTCTGTCGTGGTGGCCAGCTTCCTTTTATAGAAGTAAATGCACACACTTTAGGGGGTGACCAAAGAAAAAGAAGCAGAAGAGAGAAGAAAAAAAAACGAAGACAAAAATCAGCTATCACACATAGTCTACTTGAATTTACTTGGGTTCAGTAGATAAAATATGGTGAGCAAGCGAATAATTCTTCTTGTGCTGAGCTCGCTTCTGAATGCACCTCGCGAGTGCTGAGCACGTTTTCTGAAATCAGAATGATGTGCAAGAAAATTTGAGGAGGACTATGTGAATTTCAGGCACCCCAGCCACCGCCAGTCAGTGCGCCAAGGACGTGTGCGTTTTCCTGAGATGGGTCGCCGAACCAGAGCACGACACTCGCAAACAGATGGGACTCAAGGTCAGTACTTCAATTGGGTTTGAAGATAATTGAGATGTCCGTTCAGACTTTAACCTTTAGTATGTTGATTGGTTTTGAATATTTTGACCAGTTATGTTTTCCAGATTGTTTGACAAAGTTCTGTGCTAAGGCTGAATGTCGTTCTGGATACGTGTGTTACAGTTGGGAGTTAATTTGAATTGTCTTTCCTGTGCATACTTAGAAAATAATCATAATTCTAAAACGCTCTTCCCGCTAAGCCGTTTTAAAAGAAAAGAACTGTATTGCATCTCCGCAGCCTTTAGGTTTGAACAGTCTCCGTCACCCCATTGATGGAGATTTGCACCATCAATTCTTTTTAGGTTTTTGTTTGCGAGTGCGTTTGCCTTTTTCTTTTTTATTAGGGTGAAAAGGGAACCCATAAAACATGCTAAATTTGCAAGTGGATTGATGAAGAAAATAGTAGAGCGGTTTTGAACATGTTTCTGATTTTTCAGACACAATGTTATGTATGTTCATTGCTAGATGCACTGTTTGTGTTGTGTTGCAGGCGCTGATGATTTTCTCCTCCCTGCTGGCCGTGTCTTACTACTTGAAGCGCCACAAGTGGAGCGTGCTCAAGAGCCGCAAGATCGCTTTCAAGAAGTGAAGACGGTCCAGATTAGATTTCACCAAGTCATCACAACATTGACCGTGGGGAGGGAAGAGGGAGGTTGGGATTGTGCAACTTGTTGCCAAGGCCCACTGTCTATGAATGCGGGGAAAAAAGCTTGACATTTATGGAAATACAAGATTAAGTTATTTAGCTGATTTATTGTTTATGTAATGTCACAATCAAGCAAGACAATTACTAGATACAATGACAAAAACACAAACCTATGTGTTTTATTTAAGAATAAAGTGAAGGCTGGCATCTGTTTTTGTAAAATCTGCCTAGTTTCTTCGATTCTGGATGAGACTTTTATTTCTGTCCAGAATTGTTGAATAAAAGCAGTGGGGAAACACATGGGTCTTATTTAACTTTTGTTGTTATTGTTGCTTACGTTGGAAGTATTTGTTTACTTGTTGAATTTTTATTATCTGATAGATGGGGGTGAAAGCGAGGCTACGTTGCCAATATATATATATATATATACGTACCCTGTGTTGCTTTTTGAAAATGTCTGTGAAATGATTTGCCACAATTAGATAGCTGTTTCATAATATTTCTACAGACTGAAAGACAAAGAATACCAACAGAGAGGTATGTAAAACCTACTATATTGTAGTTTGGTAGATCTTGTATTGTAAGATACAAAGAGGACGCTTGAAGGAAATAAGGCGGATTTGTGATTTTGGAGCATGCTCTTTTCTGTTGATAATTCTTTCCTTGTGCTGTGTGTACCGTAATGAGCGGTGCATTGCTTTTCCTCTCATTTCTGCTGTGATGTTGTTTTAAACAGTTTTAACTCCTCTGCACAATTCCTGTGCTGCAAGACTGTGCCATGTCTTTAAGTCAGAGTACAGTGTTTGGTGATAATTTATTGCAGAGGAAGAATCATCTACGCTATGACTTTTTAACATTGTGAAATAAAAGTGAGGAATGAAGAAAACAGTGCACCACTTCCAAGGAACATGCACAAGAAAATAATGAAAGGATTAACCCACAAACAGAATAGATGGTGACCAATGCTTTATAGTTAGCATGGTTAATGTTGGAGGGTAAAGTATGACTGCAATGGTATCATTAGTGCGTTTGTTAAATAAATATTCCTTATGACCTCTGTATTCATGTGAGAAAACTGTGTGGAAGCATGTGAGAAATAAGGAAGAAAAAAAGACATGAAAGACCCACATTAGCTATACCTATATAATAAAATTCATTTGGTGTCTGTCTGTCTCTCTGTGTGTATTTGTTTGTCCGCCCTGTAAGTGTAAGTAGCTCATGGACAGAATCGATTCAAATTGTGTGTGGTGATGTATCATGGTATTCATATGGTCCCATAGAAAATTTGAACCTCCAGTACTAATCTCCTCCAAGAAAAACTCACTTTTCTGTAAAAAATGTTTTGCCTGTAACTCATGATCCAGTGAACATACTTGCTTCAAACTTTGTGTTGGGATGTGTCATGGTACCCAGATGGTCCCATAGAAATTTTGAACCTCCAGTGCAAATCTCTGCCAAGGAAGACTCACTTTTCTGTAAAGTCGTATCACAGCAGGAATAAAGATGGTTGATGGTAACTTTTGGCTTTTACTCTACCCCACACCGGTTCACAGCTTGAAGGGACATGGTCAGGCGTGATGTAAGCTGAGTGATGTAAGAGGTATTGTGTATTGCTGAAGGGTGTGAGAGAGAGAGAGTAACAAGAAGACAAAAAGAGAGGGAAAGGGGTGGATCAGTTAATTAATCAAGAAGGGTGATTTCAATGGGTTGGTTTGGGATGTGGGGGCTAACAATAATTTGTAAAAGATGCAATGAAGGCCTCTCCTGGAGAATAGCGGATCAGTTAGTCAAGAAGGGGGGTTTCCAATGGCTTGACATTTGTTTAACCTTGAGGATGTTATCAATGAAAATTTTGTGTGGAGGTATGTGTGTGAGAGAGAGAGAGAGAGAGAAACAAGAAGGCTAAAGGAGAGAGAAAACACAGAATGCTAAAACTTTTAAAGGGAAACCCAGGAGAGAGACATGGGGGGGGGGGGGCTAGTTTTAAAGACAGACTGCAGGGGCGGATCAGTTAGCCAAGGTTTTTTTCCAATGGGTGGGTTGGGGATGGTGGGGCTGACGATAATTTGTAAAAGATGCAATGAAGGTCTCCTTCAGGAAAAAAATGGATCAGTTAGCAAAGGGGGTTTCCAATGCATTGACATTTGACCTTGAGGCTGTTATCTGAAAACGAGGCTGTTATATGAAAACTGGCAGAAATTCACTGGAAGGAATTCAGAATTTGTGTGGAGGTGTACCACCCCGGGATACATTTTGAGGTGACCATGCAATGCAACGCTCTCCAAAACCGGTGCTCATAGTTTCACAACCGCGAAGCGTAGCGAGCGGTTCATGGCTGCTAGTCATTTATAAAACTTGAAAGTATGTGTACAGTTCAAACTGAGATCATGTGTTGAAATTGCACAATCATCATCATTAAGCATATAATAAGATAAGCAGATAAAACAAAGATTAAATGTTGAGCTCTGTAAGCAAGGAATGAAGATTTGGCGCAGCAATCGGTTTAGAGTTCAATCAATCAATCAAATCAATTTATTGTCTCCACAAGAAGAAATTTGTTGCCCAGCTTGCGCATAAAATACAGAATGAATAATAAAAACATTTCATTAACTGGTCAGTTACACAACATACGGGCCAAATTTTATATAATGGTTCGTAAAAATTATTTTATCAAAAGTGCCCTGGTGAATGGTAAGTGTACAATATACATCTTTAAAGGGACACCCTGACGAATGAGTTCTTGCAAGAAACGCGTCGAGGTCACCAGAAAGACAGCCTTTTCAAGATTGGAACTCTCACTCTGCTCTGGTTTCCTAGAAGTCAAAACGGCCATTCCTCCGTGGTAGAGTTGCCGGAGAGAGAAGCCATTTTGGACAGGGTGGGTGGAGGACACTCAAGAGTGGTTGAAGCTTTTTCTTTTTTGTAGTGCAGTAAAAAAAAAAAAAAGGAGCTATTTGCTATTTCCTTTGTTGTGAGCGAAACTCCTTTTGGTAAACTGTAAATAAAAAGGCTTGTATTGTGGAAATTTCATGATTTGGTCTAAGCGACTCAGGCAGCCACTAGAAAAGAGAAGTCACATGCCTTCTCTTTCACTGAAAGAATTTGACTTCCAGCACCTCCGCCAAAGAGGAATTGCCGATTTGACGGTTTGATTTCTAGGAAACCAGAGCAAAGTGAGTGTTGCGATCTCTGTAAAGGGTGTTTTCCTGGTGATCTCAACGCGTTTCTTGCAAAAACTCATCTGTCAGGGTGCCCCTTTGAATGCAGCTTGAATATTTTAATGGCGCTGCACCAAGTAGTTTAGTAAACTTAAGATGAAATAGTGGCAACAGCTTAGCATCTGCACAACACACACACACAGACTGTATTAATCATGATAGATATGTGCCTAGTGGCCAATGTATGTTTAAAATGTTATTGTATCATTCAAGAATGTTCACAAAAACATGTTTGTTCACCATGGATGGCCTACTCTGCTGTCTGGAAGTTGTAGTCGGGATACAACAACAGACTGGCATACAGAAACATAATACATGAAAAATCAAAATCGCCCTCTAGCTTTTCTTTTCCACATTGAATTTTCATTTAGTAAAACTAGCAGTGAAATGCCATTTTTCATTCAGTAGCAATGAAATGCTATTTTTCATTTAGTAGCATTAAAATGCGTCTTCTAAGTTCTAAAGTAAACCTTTTGAATAAAAAAAAAACCATGGCAAAACAAGGGGATTTCAAGTGTTAGAATCATCCACGTCAAAGTGCATTTACAACATAAACCCACTTGCGCATAAAGAGTTACATTTGTATTTTATTTAGCTGTTGTACTGAACAAAATGAATGACGTTACTTCTCATATAATTCCCTACAGGCGGTTGACCAAAGAAATTGTGAATCTATTCTTTATTCATCGCCCAGTCAAGTGCTCCCACTCGGTTTTATTTTAGTGTTGTTTTTTCTGCCTGCAGCAACCAGTTTTAAATCAAAGCTATAATCTGTAATAAATGAGATGTACAAAAAGTTGAAAAAGTCCTCATTTACCTGGTGCTCACACACGCGCACACTTTCTGTAGCTCAAAGCTGGATCATTGCACATCTAAATCACGTAAAAAATGCATCTGTACCAAACATATGGCGTATTCAGTCATTAATGAGAAAGGTAAGTAAATACACTATCAAAGATATAGATGAGAGACAAGCATGAGTTATTCTCAACACTAGCCACAAACTGATACATAGAAGAAAAAAATTCTAAAAAGAGAAAGAAATAAAGTTTTTCTGTTGTTTTTCTCTTCTCTGTTAGAGACACAAGCTTTCAGCTAAAAAAAAACCCCCGGTGTTGGGGAAAATTCAGAACCCCTACAAATTTGATCTTGACTTTTCTTTGTGTAGGAATGCTAGTTACATGTAGATCTGATAACAGGGGATCTCAAAATTTTCTGATGAACTTTTCTGATAATCTTCATTGGGTAAATACTTAAATAATCCCTCCAAACACACAAATTAAGACTGCAGTGCATCATGTTATGCACAAATAAACACCAAAAGTATCATAATTTTGAACTTGCTCCTGCAAAAAAATGTGCACTTTTATGCATTATTACTATTAATCTGTGAAAGAGTTAACGGTCCACTCCTATTCTACGTAGCCATATTCAGCTATGGGCAATACCCACTGTTACTTTTTCTGAGAACAGTACCGATAACGAATGGCCTGCACTAGCTTCTTCAGGTCTGGCAACACTATCACAAGGAACAGAAACAGCAGAACTAGAATGCCCAGAACCCCCGTAGCTCGAGCCGAGGTGCGGTCGTCCGACGCGCTCCCTTTCCTTCTTCGAGTGGACGACAGGGTGGTTTTGTTCACCGCCAGTTTGGCCTGCAGCCGTTGAGCCGACTCCTTGGCGGTGGTGATGTTGGTGGCGCCTGGGTGACGGTAGCAGGAGCATTCGCAGTACATGTAGTTCACCCCTGTCGTCGCCTCCAGCTGATCGTTGGCTTGGGTGGTAGGTGTCCTTGCTTCTGAAAAATGTATGATCCGAGTTTGTTTTTTGGGGTTTTTTTTTCTGCTGTCCCATCTTCTGGGCTGTACAGTGGCGTTGCTCCCACGCCGCTCGTTCCGAATCCCAATTCGCAGCTACACCCGGGTTTGTTCAAGTCGCAGAAACCGAGACCAGGGGAGAGAATTTATGTTAGGCCGTCAGGAGGCAAACAACCGAGGAGACACTGCACTTCTGCTGAGTCACTTCGGTGGAGTTCAGTGGAGCCTGTTCAGGACACCACCTACTAAGCCCCCTACTGACGACACTATTCTCTTAGTCGCGGAGCCAGCGTGAGTGAGGTCCTCCTCCGAGGGCGCCACCACGACCGTCCACCGACAGCTCCCCAGAACACACTGATCCCAATGACTTTGACCCGAACGCACCAAGGCATAGACTGGATTGGAAACCGAAACTGAGGTCACCATGAGAGCAGGGCATGCAAAGCCACAGAATTTGAGACATTGTTTTTAATTTTATGATTGATGGAAAATGAGGCCGATGATGATGATACTATGGAGTTCCGTATCGGTCTGAGACTGCATGGCAGGGCTGTACTCTACGCTTCCTTTCATAATGATATCCCGGCGTTAACCAGGCCCGAGAACTACAGACACCTGCAGTGTTGGTCTTGCAATTAGAGCAACACTCTCAGAATCGCATCCGTTAAGCGGATGAAACTCGACTGTGTGGTTTCAGTCTTCCCATTGAGCCCATAGCCACTCACTCTGGGTAGGAGTCGGTCCAGGACCGAAAAAACCCTCGCCTCTGATGGGATTCGAATCCCAGCCAGTAGTCCGCGACGCTAACCACTACACCACGGCGGCTGGATTGATCCGAGTTCTTGTTTAGGGGATTAGTAGTAGGGTAGGTTTAAGGGAGGGTGAGGTGGTTACGTTGTGGTACATTCAATCGAGAGCTGGCTAGAAAGTTAGCCCACTTGCCTAATTATTAGACGGTAATAAAGTAATAACCCTGGTCTGATCATCACTTGGGCATTGCCTCTCTCTGTATGTGTGTTGTGAAAGGAAGAGAGAACACACACACTCTCTCTCACTTAACCATAAGTAATGATTTAAAAACTAATGGAGTGACATGATAAATCAAGGTCAGGTTGCATAATCATTATATGCCACACGATCTTTGTGCTTAAAACAAATATCCTATGGCTTTTCTAAGAGGTGGTCCCTGGCAAAATGTTTATTGTAAAAAGGCAATATGGGCCTAAAGGAGAAATCATATTGAGCGAGGACTCGCTCTTGCGCAAGACCAAGTCCTCGCCCTTAATTCTTCATGTTGTTTCAAGATACCCTCGGATCTTGTTGACACAGACATGCTACCATCATCATCCATGTGAAATGATGTAAGTGGTCCTAATGATGTCACGGTCAATAATGACGTCACTCCTGCACCTGACGACACAGTGGTTTGTTGTGGTGGTGGTGCGTTTTCTTCTGTTGTCTCTGCTAAAGTCACCTCTGTCGTCTGTGTCATTGCTGTACTCCCTAGTATTGCTGGTGTAGTTTCTAACAAACACACATAGAAACGCGTGTGCACACCCACTCACACACACACATATGTTTAAGTTACTCTGGCTCGCGTGTTCGTTTCAGTACTTATTTGAATATAAGGGGGTTTTGTAGGCTGGTTTTTTTATTCTCATAGGGAAGACAGGGTAAAAAGCGCATGGGCGGGTAAGAAGCCCACCCCAATTATCTCATGAAATTAAGCAAATTTCAGTCTCATTTTGCCCATGAGACGAGCTTTAATGTCTAGCATTCGTCTCATGGGCAAATTTGAATAGTAGATTAGCTTGGCCTGTTGCTTTCCATTGAGAGTGTATATTAGTATCACTTCAATACCTCACTTATCTTCCCCAATCAACCCCATTCCCACGCCCACTCAAGTCCAATTGGCCAATGCCCCACCCCTACTCTGTTCCCAACCACACAATGCAGCTAGTTGAACATTTATGTCATGAGACACCAAGCTTACAGGATTGACTCTCAGGACAAGGGAAACAACTGTGCCGCAAAATCAATCTTTACTTATAGCAGTTGCTTCCCCTGAACTAGGTTGGGCGGCCCTTTGCGATTCTTTCCTTGCATGATGGGGATCAAGGTTGTTGGGGTCTAGAGCCAACTGTTCTTGAGATACAGTTTTAATGACAGACAGACCAATGTTTCTAAAATTATGCAGGCATGTTGATGTAGGGGGAGGGAAGAGAAGAAATTCAGTTTGTGATTTACCTTGAGTAAAAGCCGTGGGTAGTGAAGTGTACTGCATCCACGGTATTTCGTTAGAGATGCCCGTTGTGGGAATGTTAGATGTGTTGTACGTGACTGGAGCACAGACATACGCACACACGCGTACGCACATACATACACATGAACATATAATTATAGCATACACCAAAACGTGAAATGAAGGATCTTTCATGCAACAGGTGAGCACATGCACACTACTATAGACAACAGTCTGGCGCACGTAAGTACACACATGCACGCAAATTCACAGACATACTTGCACGTACACACACACACACACACACACACACACACACACATTCACAACCACAATCATCAGTATCACCATTATTGACAAACGTGAAAAACATCAAAGTAAAAATTACAGCATTCATCTGTATCAAAAATGCAATTCACCAAAAATATGAATAATATACTCACTATTCTCTATGGAGAAAAAAGGAAGACACATTGACAACAAAACCAACAGGAGTATCTCTTCCAATAGGGTTAGTAATGAGTTCTTTGCTCAATTCACGAACTGCGCAACCTGCAAAACGACAGTTCAACTGTTATGTTCAACTTTGCACAGTACGTGTATTGAGCAGAAACATTTTGCGTAATTCATGTAGGCCTACTGTACGTACAGCGGCTTTGCGTAGCATGAACTGGGCAACGTTAACATATTACGCAAAACCGCCGCTCAGTACACGAATTGCGCAAGTACACAGATTACGCGTAACATATACATAGCAACTCTCGCTAGGGATCACTTATGAAAACAGCCGAGTGCAGAAAAACATCATACTTTGACCGTTGCAATAAAGTGCATCGTTTCGTTCTGTGATGAGTCCAGTTTTGGTTTTGACGTTACGGATTTACTTGAATTAAGAGCGCAATGACGCCTGAATGAACCATTCCATCCAAACGTCATCGGCCAGCATGGCTGCCATGGTGGAGGGTCAATTTTGAAGTCAAGTGGCATTACCGTAAACTGAAAAACAAGAACCTGATTTGTTTGTGCTGGAAAACAACACCTTGTGAGCAGACATATATTGGTACGAGATTCTCCACCCCATAGTCCATCCCTACAAGGGCATCATTGGCGCGGACTTCATATTCATGGATGACAATGGCCGCCATCATCGTGCACGTCATGCCAGCCAGCCCCTGCAGGATGAGGGAAAGTGTATGAATGCAATGGACAGCGTGCTCTCTGGACCCGGTTCCCATTGAACATGTCTGGGGCATTAATATCGTACAAGCCGTACAAGCACGAGAGCAGCATCTTCATACCGTCCATGAGCTCGGGGTGGCTCTCCAGGAGGAGTGGGCCAGGATCCCCCAGCAGCGGATCATAACTCTCATTTGCAGCATGAGGCGGCGTTGTAGGGCAGTGATCGAGGCCCGTGGTGGTCACACTCGTTATTGACAGTCCACTAATTGCGATTTTCACACTAGGTAATGGCCACTGGTTTCTCAGTTATGGTGACTTTTTCCTCCCATGCCCTGTTTCAGAAGGATTTCTGGGGTAGTCTCAGTTATCCGTCAGTTTTCTTTCTTCATGCGATACAATTTTCCTAAATGGATTTAGTTTGAATGAAATAATGTTCAAATAACTTGGTTTGACCGTTACTTGGCGAATACAATGTTTATTTTGTACCATGTGTTAGATATTGTATCCCTAGCGAGTGTTGCCTATGGCCTATAGCAACAGCAGCAGCAGCAGTAGTAACCGTAGCAATAGCGTCAACAGAAGCAATACCAGGCGTATTAGCAGAATAAGCAGCTAACAACAGCAGAGTTGCAGGAAAAGCAGGAACATGAAGACGAGCACCAAAAGTGGCAGCAAATTAAAGAACTATAACTAGTTTAAGAAGCAACAGAAATAGCTGTAGAATAAGCAGCAATGACAGTAGCAGCAGCAGAGGTAATCACTGACTGGAGTAGCACATCCTGGCCATATAGTCTCCTTCCTCCTCGTCAAACACTGGTTGTTCGTCCCCCCATTCACAGACCACGGGCATGGAGCCCACGAAGAGGGTGCACCGGCCTCCAGTCAGCGTGTATATCCAGCACGTGGAGTTGACGTTGTTGCCGTCTTCATCCTCAGCCAAACAGAGGTTCCGACAATCCTCGCTGGACAACACATTGGTCACGACCTCTTTGGGGAGTCCTTCCTGGTAGATGTTACAGTGGGCAGTGTCCAGAGGGATGAAAGCGGTGCAACGGCCTGTGTGCAACAGAAAGAAATGAAATGTTCAGTAGGGCACGCAAGGTTCAGCAATAAAAACTAGAAATGCACTATGACACTGCAAAGCCTGCCAGATGCAGCGCAAACCGGCGGCAACTGAGGGCACCAAAATTGTCCTTGGGTGCTACACGTGCTTAACGTGTGCTAAGTGCATGGGCACACGGGACCTCGGTTTATGGTTTCATCCGAAAGACTCCACGTTCAGACCGTAGGCTAAGGCCTAGTGCAAAGTGAGAGGGGGGAAAAAAACCTGTACCCAGGTTCGAACGCGGGTTTACTTGACACGAGTCGAACGCGTTACCACTGTGCCACTCTACACCCGAGTG
The DNA here is from genome assembly GCA_017654935.2 of Phymorhynchus buccinoides. Lineage (NCBI taxonomy): Eukaryota > Metazoa > Mollusca > Gastropoda > Neogastropoda > Raphitomidae > Phymorhynchus > Phymorhynchus buccinoides. The sequence goes on from JAGGCT020001129.1 coordinate 26,080, forward strand.
GGGGGTGGGGGGTGGGGGGCTACAATTAAATAGAGTGGAACAAAACTAAGTAGGATTTCTGGTTAATCAAAGAATTAAATAGTGAGGCCAAGAGAGGAGATGACGAAATTGAACAAAGGGTGAATACTCTCTTTCCAATTAACTCCCCTCCACCAAAGTTGATTACGATGCCAATCACCTAGCAGTGCGTGGATCAGAACCAAAGTGAGACCAACAAAGCATCATTATTTATTTGATTTGTTTGTATGTTGTCCTCTCCACCATTGTTGATGTGTACTGTGTGGGTGGAGGGTCATAAAGGCGAACTTGGCACATTCTTTTTAAGAATGATGCTTTGTTTGTCTCACTTTGGTTCTGACCCACGCACTGCTAGGTGATTGGTATTGTAATCAACTTTGGTGGAGGGGAGTTAATTCGAAAGAGAGTATTCACCCTTTGTTCAATTTCGTTAGGTAGGATATCACAATTGGGTCGCATTTGGATTGAATCGTATTATGCAGTGGGTCCTGGGTCTGCCGGTATCATGAGAAATAAGTAGTCCTATGAAATATCTACCCTTGCGCATGCGCATTAGAACAGAAATTCTAAAGTGTCGGGCAATTTGCCCATTCACATGGGAGGGAAAGAGGCGGGGGGGTGGGGGGGGCACAAATAAAACAACAATAATCGAAATCGAATCGAACATGTTTTAGAGAGAGAGCGAGAGGAGGTAAATAAGTCATGGCCTATTAAACAGGAAGTAGGCTAGCGTAAGCTGACGATTGACTCAATGCGCATGCGCAAAAACTCAAAACTCAGAGCGCGCAAGCGCAAAATCGAAATGGGTAGATATAATTATGATGAGGTAGAATATTCTCTTCACACCGGGCCCCGGGCCCCCTTCAAACCAGAATCCTCACCGGCGTCAGTCTGGCAGAGGTAGTGACTGAGACTGATGCACTGCTCGGGGAACCACCTCAGCTGGTCAGAGTGTTGCAGGCGGACGCAGAAGTTGTTCCAGCGTTTCTGGGGCTGCCCGTCCTGCCAGTTGCTGTCGTCGTGAGACAAGAAGGGGCCCGTGGTCCACCGCCACCCTAGACTCCCCAGGCTTTCGGGCAGTAAGGCCGCGTCGTGAAGGCCGATCCAGATGTTGTCGGTGCTTTTGAGAGAGAGATTGATTGATTGATTGATTGAATTTTATTTATAGAGGGTAATAGAGTAAGCAATAACATGCTTTTTTACATCCAGCCCTCTGGAAAAAATACATATATAAAAGTAGAAAATGAAAAACGAAAATAAACACATACAAGAGAGAGACAGAGAGAGAGAGAGAGAGAGAGAGAGAGAGAGAGAGAGAGAGAGAGAGAGAGAGAGAGAGAGAGAGAGAGAGAGAGAGAGAGAGAGACAGAGAGAGAGACAGACAGAGAGAGAGATGTTTTGTTATGCTTTAGTCTTCCTCCATTTTCAGCTTATTGTTTTGCATCATACGTATGCAGTACAATTCTATTTTTTTCCATTTTCATTTATTCAATTGCATTTATTATGTCTGCCAACTTTGTCCGTTGTGATATTTCTTTGAACCGAGTACACCATAATATAAGCTCTGCTTGTTGCTGCTTCAGTTATTTTGTATTGTGTGATCTTTTGTCATTGGACAATAAAAATGTTTAAACCAGAGAGAGAGAGAGAGAGAGAGAGAGAGAGAGGGAGGGGGGGGGGAGAAAGAAGATTAATATGTGGTTTGTAAAAAAAGAAGTTATCATTAACTAGGGTGTTAGATCAGGCATCAGAATTGTTTAAGGATCTGCAAATTTCAGAGGATTAAGAATTTCTGACAGAGGATTGGTTTTTACTGTCAGAGGCTTTTTTTTATACTGAGTGTTATTTGTTTTTGTTAAATAGCCATTTTTGAGTGATTTCTCACAGCATTAAGCCTTTTTGAAACTGAGTTCAGTGTTGTCCCTCTACTGACAGTCTGGGGCCTTGATGGCCCTTAGTGTACTGCGGTTTTCGGGGGATTGGACTTCAGACAATTCTGATGCCTTTAATTGCTACACATGAATGGCACCCGCATAGTGGTTATTACATAGCCAAATTATAGCCCAGCCACACAGAATATCAGCCGCCAGACCCTCTGCTATCAGCTACCCTGCCCTCTGCTGTCTGTTTATCGTAGTTGGGAACGACAGACATGCGGTTATTAAAGGGGCACCCGGACGGATGAGTTTTTGCAAGAAACACGTCGAGATCACCGGAAAGACAGCCTCTTCAAGGATCGGAACACTCACTTTGCTCTGGTTTCCAGGAAATCAAACCGTCAAAACGGCGATTCTTCCTGGGCGGAGATGCCGGAGAGAGAAGCCAGTTTGGATGGGGTGGGTGGAGGCCAATCCCATTGTGGTTGAAGCTTTTTCTTTTTTTGTAGTGCAGCAAAGAAAAGGAGCTATTTCCTTTGTTTTTGAGCGAAACTCCTTTAGATAAACTGAATAAAAAAAATTAAAAAATAATAAAAAGGCTTGTATTGCGAATCTTTTGTGCAAACTCAGGCGGCCATTAGAAAAGAGATGGCACACGCCTTCTCTTTGAGTGAAAAAAATTGACTTCCAGCACCTCCGCCAAGGAGGAATCGCCGATTTGACGGTTTGATTTCTAGAAAACCAGAGCAAAATGAGTGTTGCAATCTCTGTGAAGGGTGTTTTCCTGGTGATCTCGATGTGTTTCTTGCAAAACCTCATCCGTCAGGGTGCGCCTTTACATAGGCCTAATAGGCCCTAATACCAGAACAACAAGACACGTGCGGTGTGGCCTACCTAGTTATCCTATCCTAGAAGAACATTGTGTAATTCTTGTCTGTCACTAACACTAGCTTGGTTTTCAGGAAACTGAGTAAGGAATTAAAAATAATAATTAAACAAGCGCGGATTCGCAATCGTTTGTGGCACGCTTTTCTTTCTCTTTTACAATATGTGCGACAATTTTGGACCGACCGACCGACCGACAGACCAACAGATCGACAGACCGACAAAGTGAGTTATAGGTTTGTGGCTTGTGCCACACACAAAAAATCAAGATGGCAAGCCCATATAGCCTGTATTTCCCGGTTCAAGGAAGGTGATTTACGACTGTGGGGCATGGTATGTTTTTGTGTGTGTTTAAATTAAAGTTCCCAACTACCTTGTATTGTGTCGGTATGGATACCGGGTGGGTCCTACTTTCATTATTCACAAACACGTGCAGTAAATGACATTTCTTTTTATTAATTATACCAACTTTGGTTTAAATCCATTGATTATCATTTTTATAATCAACAGTTTTATCAAATTAATCTTTTATAAGAATTTTTTGTAATACCAATTTTTTTTTAATGGGAACATTAAGATTCAGTGAGATTACATTTCCCTACGTGGCTTGCCATGTCGTGAATCTGACATAACGTATGTAAACTTTGGGTTACCAGTGGCAATTATACCAAATTTTGTTCTTGGTCCAGTAGTTTAGGCACTAGAGCGTTGGAAATAATAATAATAATAATAATAATAATAATGAGCATTTATATAGCGCTTTACTCCATTTGCAGGGAACTCAAAGCGATTTACATAGACAATAAAACACAAATAAGTCATTATACACATAAGACTCACTACAATCAAATCAAATATACGTAAAATAATATCATTTAAACAAAGCCCTGTTCATAACCACAAAATCTGAAGCAATATTACAATTTTATAAGAAAAGAAACAACATTGCAAGGGAAATCAAAGTTCATGAGCTACGTTATTGCGCAAACACGCACACAGTCACACAACACGCACGCACACGCACACGCACACACACACACACGCACATAGTAGGCCGACACGACAGAAACCTTAGGCATAGGCCTTCGTTCCGATTGCAAAGTGTTCCCGTTCTCAAAGAACCAGGAGTACAAAACAAGTTGCAACATTTATGTAACAAACACCAGAATGCTTCTGGGTAACATTATAAAGCAAGAAATTGAATAAGAATCACCCGAAGGTGCTGATGAGACCCATTTGGGTGTTTTGCTTCTTTCTGAGTAACGTTATATAATAGCCCTATACGCTGTTGTGTTAATGATCCCAAGTCTTGCTTGATTGGATTGATTCCACTTCCGTGCCAAACTCCCAATATTAGTTGCATTTGTAGGCCCTGTTATTCATTGTCTTTATTGTTTACAAACTGCCTGTCTATGTTTCACTTGATGGCTCTTTATCGTTTTGGTTCTACATTCTTTCCAAATCACTGCATCATATTCACTTTTTAGTCATAAGTCCAATTGCTCACAAACAGACACACAGATAGAACACATGCATACTTAAATACATACATACATACGCTCTCGCTTTCTCCCTCTCTCTCTCTCTCTCTCTCTCTCTCTCTCTCTCTCTCTCTCTCTCTCTCTCTCTCTCTCTCTCTCTCTCTCTCTCTCTCTCTCTCTCTCTCTCTCTCTCGGGATTGTACTGGTGTTGCACTGCCTCGGGCATTGCACCATTGAGACCAGAGAGAGAGAGAGAGAGAGAGAGAGAGAGAGAGAGAGAGAGAGAGAGAGAGAGAGAGAGAGAGAGAGAGAGAGAGAGAGAGAGAGCATGAATGTGCGTGTGCTGGTGTGCACATTGCCTTTGTAAATTTAATATATTGTTTGGTTATATATTATTATGCCACTATTTCAATGCATTTCATGATGATGGTTCGATCGCCTACCATGTTGGGGTCATACTGACATCAGTGTAACTGATATGTAAAAGGTTTGATTGTAGTGATGTGTGATATGACAATTTGGTATGTCGTGGTTTAGTTGGATGGGGTGCATAATTATGTGAACCGCACCATTGTAAGTTAATTAATACGTTTGAAATGTCGATGTTTGTTGCAGTATTGTATGTGTGCTTTGTTACATTGATTGATGTACGTATTCACAACAGTTCTTGCCGCAACCCTTCAATGTGACTGGATATTGATCTATATTTTCTGTTTTTTCGTTTGTTTGTTTTTGTATGTTGTTGTTGTCGTCAAAGGTTTGTTTGTCCGTTTATTGTTTGTTCTATTTTACTTTTTCTTTTTTCATTGTTTATATATTTTTGTTTTTGTTTTTTGTTTTTGTTTTTCCATGTACCCCCAAGGGGCTTTTTTGGAAATAAAAACTTTGAACCTTGAACCTCTGAAAATCAAATGACGTCGCGATTTGAAATCATTGTCCATCTTAACATTTATTGCTCGTCGCGTCAATCTGCTATATGGGCTTAACCCTTTCACCGCCAGCCACATTTCAGCCAAAGAATTCCATTAAATTTACCTGGGTAGAGAACAAAGTCCATCTGTAGTATCGGGGATTCGTCTGTGTCACGTATATAAAATAAGGTCTACCCTTACTTCCCAAAACTGAAACAATAGGGTCTTTGGATCACAGGCCCTAGTTTGACGCCTTTTAGTGACATGGGTGTAATACCATTGTGGTGCATAAATGCGACATTGGCGGTGAAAGGGTTAAAAGCTTAAAAAGCAATACATTAATTAATTCATTTTGTTTCTCTTTCTTTCCCCGAGCCTCCCTCTCGATCTCTCTCTCCCTTAAAGGTATTTGAGCGCGCGCGCGCGCACGCACGCACACGCACACACACGCACACACGCGCACGCGCACGCACGCACACACACCACACACACACACACACACACACACACACACACACACACACACACACACACACACACACACCGCACACACACACGGCACACGAACGAAATGGTTGGTTTAACCCTTTCACCGCCAGCCACATTTCAGCCAAACATTTCCATTAAACTTACCTGGGTGGAGAACAAAATCCATCTGCAGTATTGGGGATTCTTCTGTGACATTATATAAAATAAGGTCTATCCTTACTTCCCAAGACTAAGACAACAGGGTCTTTGGATAATAGACCCCAATGTGATGCCTTTTAGTGACATGGGTGTTAAATCATTGTGGTGCATAAATGCGACATTGGCGGTGAAAGGGTTAACGTCTAATTAGGCGTAGCCTCTTATAGACAACCACACACACACACACACACACACACACACACACACACACACACACTTAACATATAGACGAGAAGAGGTTGTTTTCTGTCCAGTCACCCCTGTGCAAACATGTTTAGATAATAGGTCAACCGATGTTTACAATAACACCATCGATCAATCCCAGACAACAATAAAATGTATTGATCTCCTCCGCTTTAGAAAGCTTCAGGAGGGATCGAGGGGGGGGGGGGGGGGGGGGGGGGGGGGGGGGGGGGGGGGGGGGGGGTCTGGTATGACCGCCATGCACCCAACGAAGCATGCAACAGCTGTTTCGGAAAGCTGGGCTGGAGTTGATTTACTACACACAGTTGGAGACGCTTAAGCCTTGCCCGGGGGACATGCCCATGAACTTTGCCCCTGAGAGCTTTATCAAGACTGTGAAGTGTTCTCTTGAATGAAAGTTCGCTTAACGTCCTGCGGCCTCAGTGGAACAGGCACATATATGGGACATTAATATTTGCGTAACCATGTACTGCAGACAGCGAGGCATTCATGCACGTATCAACGCCGATTAGTTCCTACCATAGGCCTACAGTTTCGGTTTCTGCCATAACCACCGGAAGTGACTGTAAAAGGGGACTGCATCAGCAAGTCACATAAATCTTTTTTAATTAATTGTGGCGGTACCATAGCCGATGAGGTTTAACCGAGGCGTGGTTACCGCTACACCTATCGGTATTGTTAAAAAATCGGGACTTTACTGGAGTTGCACTGCCTCCGGGCATTGCCTCCAGTATCGTTCCCACCATATTTGTATTTACAAATGTCCCATATGTGTCTGTTCCAGACCGAGAGGACGTAAAACACCATTTTTCATTCATTCATTCAAGTCACATAAATTACGGGAAGTAAGAACCCCAGATGAAACAACAAATAAAGACAGTGGGACGATCCTGGGGGTACTGCAATACCAGGAAAGTCCCTTGTTTTTGTGTGTGTTTTTTATATAGATAATCAAGATACCTACAATACGTACGATACCTGTTCTATTTTGATGATGATGAGATTAGCGTCAAATCGGTCAGAGATCCTTATGGACGGTAAAGTTCTCTTTTAGAGAAGGTGAGATTAGCGTCCAATCGGTCAGAGACCCTTGTGGACGGTAAAGTTCTCTTTTAGAGAAGGTGAGATTAGCGTCCAATCGGTCAGAGACCCTTGTGGACGGTAAAGTTCTCTTTTAGAGAAGGTGAGATTAGCGTCCAATCGGTCAGAGACCCTTGTGGACGGTAAAGTTCTCTTTTAGAGAAGGTGAGATTAGCGTCCAATCGGTCAGAGATCCTTATGGACGGTAAAGTTCTCTTTTAGAGAAGGTGAGATTAGCGTCCAATCGGTCAGAGATCCTTGTGGACGGTATAAGTTCTCTTGTTGAAAATGATGTTTTACGTCCTCTCGGTCATAGACACATATGGGACATTTGTAAATACAAAGATGGTGGGAACAATACTGGCTGCAATGCCCGGAGGCAGTGCAACACCAGTAAAATCCCGAGTTTTTAACAATATAGATAGGTGTAGCAGTAACCACGCCTCGGTTAAACCTCATCATCGGCTATGGTACCGCCACAATGATATAATCTATAATAATTAATTAATTATAGTATGAATATAAGTTCTCTTTTCAAAGCGACACTTACTTATACTGTTTATGCAGCTCAAAAGCCTGTAGCAGGTAGTGGGTGGTGAACCGGTCGACGTAGGCCAGGTCCCCTCCGCTCAGCAAACACACGTGTCGGGCCTCGTTCCACCCTTTGGATCGGGTGAACTTGGTGAAATGTTTGCTCCGTAGAGTGTCCGCTGGGAACCAGAGCAACACAGCGCATGCACAAACGCGTGTCTGCACGCGCTGATTGCATGCATGCACACAAAGACCTATTGAGCGGTTAAAAAAAAAAGAACTCCACACGCACATATACAAAAAATAGGCCTATCACGCATCGGCCTACAGCGGTGAAGATGTTGGTTTGGTTGGTTGGTTGGCTTACCCTGGCTAAAAGACTCCAGGGATCATCCCAACAGCGAGAAGCACTTGAACACTAAGGTACAAATGCATCAGCTAGGGATGAGAACATTACGTGTGTGACCGTTTTTGATTACCCCGCCATGTGGACAGCCACACTCCGTGTTCGGGGGAGGTGAAGATGTGAAATCGCACGGATATTGACGATTCGACTGCATACACACGCGTACAGTATTTCATATAGACATAGTAGGGCCTAATGTATGCGCTCACATCATTGGCCTACATCGGTGCACCTGCCGGCAAACGCGCACACGCACTACGCACTGGCACACGCACGTACACACCCTACACACTCCCACACGCTTGCACACACACACACACACACACACACACACACACACACACACACACACACACACACACACACACACACACACACACACACACACACACACACACACACACACACACACACACACACACACACACACACACACACACACACACACACACACACACACACACACACGCGCACGCACGCACGCATACACACACACACACACACACACACACACACACACACACACACACACACACACACACACACACACACACACACACACACACACACACACACACACACACGCGCGCGCGCGCGCGCGCGCGCACTTTCGAGCGCGTGCGCGCACATCAATCTCATCCGTGGAAGTGTGCATATATGGCTTGTCATTAGGGTAAACTGTAATAATGGACATCATCGTCGAGACATGGGAAACAATTCTGACGGTTTTGTTGCCGGTTGTTGTTAGTCTACCATTGGTTCAGTAAGTTTAACCCTTTCACCGCCAGCCATATTTCAGCCAAAACTTTCCATTAAATTCACCTGGGTAGAGAACAAAATCCATCTGAAGTATTGGGGATTCTTCTGTGACATATATAAAATAAGGTCTGTCCTTACTTCCCAAAACTAAGAGAATAGGGTCTTTGGATAATAGACGCTAATTTTATGCCTTTTAGTGACATAGGTATTAAATCACTGTGGTGCTAAAATGCGACTTAGGCGGTGAAAGGGTTAAACTCTAGAAAGTGCAACACGTGGTTGTCTAAAGAAAAGATATAAGTGGCGATTGTTTTACTATAATACTTCTTAAACATCATACTAGGGGAAGACGGGGTAAAAAGCGCATGGGCGGGTAAGAAGCCCACCCCAATTATCTCATGAAATGAAGCAAATTTCAGTCTCATTTTGCCCATGAGACGAGCGTTAATGTCTAGCATTCGTCTCATGGGCAAATTTGACGGAAATTTTCTTTATTTCATGAGATAATTGGGGTGGGCTTCCTACCCGCCCATGCGCTTTTTACCCCGTCTTCCCCTATCAATACCAGTTGGAATTTTTTTTAGCTTGAGTAATAGGCCAACCAGAACTGTCACTCCATGCTGGAAGGACTATAATAATTATTCTGGGTGAAACTTTTGTTATCTAATCCTCTTGTTGTTCCCGCCTTATTGGCTCTGTCAGACCAATTGACATAAGCTAGAACACCAAGGCTACATCAAAATGTTGTTATGTTCTGCTTAGCTATGTGGGGGTTGTCTTTAGCCATGGCAAGCTCCTGGCATAACATCATCAGTCCAAAATCCTCCGAAGTCACGTGGCTGCTCACGTGGCGGGGTAATCAAAAAGGTCGCACACGTAACGTTCTCATCCAAAGCTGGTGCATTTGTGCTACGTGTGTATAGTGTTCAAGTGCTTCGGCTGTTGACATGATCCCTGGAGTCTTTAAGCCAGGGTACGACAACAACAATAACAACAACAACAACAACAACAACGATCCTTGTCGTTCTGTTTGGGTTTCTCAACATGAGGTCTGGCGCGATTCATGTAATGTTAGTAATAATAATGTAATGTTAGTATCATCTACTTATTACATTGCTTTTTGTACTCCTAGTTTAGATAGAAATGGGAGTACATTGCAAAGAGAGCGAGGGATTTTACGTTTCTCTGCATGTGAGTCAACAATAAATATGTTCCACTCTCCAGAACTTAAACTATTAAATCGATCACGAGGAAAAATGGCAGAATTGTACCCAATGCTCCAACAATGATGCCCATTTTTAGGTTATGGTATTCATGGCACTTCGGAGAAGTGCTTTCTGGTCGGTCAGTGGAACAAGGGAGAGCGAGGGAGGGGATAAAACTTGAGCAGACAGAGACAGACAGCACAGAGAGAGAGAAAGAGAGAGAGAGAGAGAGAGAGAGAGAGAGAGAGAGAGAGAGAGAGAGAGAGAGAGAGAGAGAGAGAGAGAGAGAGAGAGAGAGAGAGAGAGACAGACATAGAGAAAGAGACAGAGACGGGGGCTTCCATTTAATGAATACGGGGTTAAACGGGGTTACGGGGTTAAACGTCCGCTCCGGGCTGCAAGCAGCACATGCGAGACGAACCATCAGCCAACCACCATTAACAATATAAGCTTAATATATCCCATCGAGTCCGAAGCCATCCGTCAATACCTAGAACAATGGAAGACAGCAGCGAAGCAGCTACTGCAGCAGACAGCAGCGTGGAACAGACGACTCGCAAGACAAGTACAGACACCACCGACATCATCAGCAAGTACGAATCTGCAAAGAAAACAAAATCGTGATACAACTTAGGCAATCTTATACATTAGCCCCCCCCCCCCCCCCCCCCCCATGTTTACGACCCTCAACCTCAAAGTCTGCTTCTTTTAGTTTTATGAAAATAATCCTTGATAAAGGTCAAGATATGCCCCCCCCCCCCCCCCTACATTTCTCGGTTAATTGTATTTTTCCGTTTTTGCCTTTCTTACCACACATAAAGCTGTATTATAGGAACCTTTTTAGCTAATAACCTTTTTGGAATACTAACCCTATCCCTAACCCTAGCCCTAGGGTTAGTATTCCAAAAAGAGAATTAGCTGAAAATGTTCCTAAAATACAGCTTTATGTATGGTAAGAAAGGCAAATACAATTAACCGAGAAATGCAGGGGGGGTGGCAGATCTTTAACTTTACCTCCTGCTTTATCAAATCTGTATTGTTAAAAAAATCGGGACTTTACTGGTGTTGCACTGCCTCCGGACATTGCCTCCAGTATTGTTCCCACCATCTTTGTGACTACAAATGTCCCATATGTGTCGGTTCCAGACCGAGAGGACGTAAAGCACCATTTTTCATTCTTCATTTATCAAATCCAGCAAGGCATTGTCCAGGTTGACAACACCAGGCTCATCCCAGCACCGAGCCGCCAGAGAAGAGTACATGACCAACAACTGTCATCCATCCACTGTCGCACTGAACACAGACAAAATTCATTTTCCCCTCGAACCATCCGCGACTGGAACGGACTACCTGAGGTGGCTGTGTCTGCCACCTGTCCCAGCACCTTCCAGGCATCCATCAAACAACAATAGATTGTTTTTTTGTTTTTAAATAAGGTGTTCCTGTCTTGACGCAGCATCATGTTGGGGATCCACAGGTAGAACCAGCTGGCTGGGTCATTATAGATTAGGGTTTTTCTCTATTTCCTTTGCTCTCTCTCTCTCTTTTTCTTTTCTTTTATGTTACTATTTTCTTGTATTCTTTTGTTTCTCCGACTTCGGACCTCGACCGAAATAGTGCCATAAAAAAAAAATTGTTGATGGTGGGCACTTAACCGGAAGAAGAAGAAGAAGAAGAAGAAGATTCCCAAAATGGCAGAATGTTGTTTTCAATGCGAAAATTTGAGGGGGGTGACTGAAATACAAGATAGCCACAACTGTTTTTCAAATACTATTGCCACAGTTAAATTACTGTTACTTTTACACTTATTACTTGGTAGAAAACACCGAAAGAAAAGCACAGGTTAGTACTTCTTTATTTTCAAGCACGTAAGCTACGCTCTCATACTCATTATACTAATTATTGTGGCGGTACCATAGCCGATGAGGTTTAACCGAGGCGTGGTTACTGCTACACCTATCTGTATTGTTAAAAATCGGGACTTTAGTGGTGTTGCACTGTCTCCGGGCATTGCCTCCAGTATTGTTCCCACCATCTTTGTATCTACAAATGTCCCATATGTGTCTGTGACCGAGAGGACGTAAAACACCATTTTTCTTCTCTTCTTCTTCCCGCTCTCCTTAAAATGAACGAGGAAACGAACGAACAAACAGGCACAAAACTGGCTCTACTTAGTAGAAGGCAAGGATGTACCCCCATGGGGCTTTCGGAAATAAACCTTGAAACCTTCAAACCATAGCAAAGCAAAGATTAGCCCGTCTGCTACTGAGAAACTGGGGCAGTGGGTGGATGCCTCGTGCCTCCATACGGGGATCTGGACGACCCCGCCCCCTCCATGAGTCCCTCCCCGTGGGGATACCGGGGGGTCTTTCATTAAAAATAGTTCCCCCACCTTCTTGAAATTCTGTGCTTGTAACTTCCTCTAATCTGCCACTCTCTTTGACTCTTGCCTTTCCCCTTTGATTTCTATCATCCACTATCTTTCTGACTTACTGGCCCATTCTCCTGCCTTTAAAAAAAAAAAATCCAAATAATGTTTCTCCTTTCAGCTCCTCCGAAATCGGAATGTGTCGGCTGTACGCAGCGGGGAAACAAGTGAAAACTGAAAACCGGACACATACGTACCTTACCTAGTATGGCCATATGGCCTGGGAACGCAGAAGAAGATTATCTGGTTCAATATGTGCTCTGAAAAAAATAATAGAACCGTAATCCAACTTTCTACAGGCATTGATTCATAATTTGATACAGAATGTCCACTTTTTGTAGAAATTTGATGTGCTTCGGGTTTTTCTTTTTTCCAAGGAATATTAGGCAGAAACCACCGGAGAAAGAAAACAAAAACAAAAAAACTTGAGTTCCAGCAAAAATTTGACTCTTAATTGGTCCAATATTCTACGAAGAACAATGACACGGGGTCAATTTTCTCCGTAGAACAATGATAAACCAGAAAGTCTGTATTCTGTAGGCTTCTCCCCTCACCCCTCACCCCACCCCTCACCCCCAACACACACACCCAGTAACACTGACTCTGCAAAAGAAAAAACCCAACAACATCAAAACAAAGTTAACACATTTTATATCAAGTATTATTTTCTTGAAATTCAAGGATAGCGAATGCCCATAATAAAGGAAGCACAGCATATTTGAGCATGTTGGAAATATGAGCACCCCATTGTTTTAGACAGCCAATCACGAGTCACGTGTTATAAAGCATCGCATTGGAATATATTTCCTTTCCTTGCTCTACTGCAAACATTTCCAGCTGCTTTTTGGGCGGCAAGTATTTTAGACTGATTGTAGTCACTTTTTACCACATTTGATGTAACATTTAGGCCACAGTCTTGTTGTGACACACGTTTTCATGCTGTGATTGTGACAAACATTTGTTGTTTCCAAACAAAGCAACCTTTCGTTTATGAAACAAAATCTGCCGTTTTCCGTTAAAACCACACGGGTTTTCTAGAACACCCACAAACCAAAAGTAATATAGTGTTGCTAATGTGGGCATACCACTGGTTGGAAACTTGGGCATGGTGCTCATTTTACATGCAGAGTTGCCCGATTTACCAACTACCTCTTTCTGTCTCTCTTTCTTTCTTTCTTATTACACATCGTTTCATACAGCGTAAAAATTAAATTAAAAGCCTTGGATTGATTAGTCGGTCTGTGAATCGCCGACTGATTCGACCATTTGGTTGAAAAGGTTGATGATTGATAGTTCTAATGGTTGGTTCCTTCCTTTTCTTCCTTTTCCTTATAGCAACCACAGTCACGTTTGACTATTATGTCGCTGTAAGCATTAGGAGGATAATCTACGGGAATGCGCGAGACAACAAATTATCAAGAAGAAGAAAGTGGACAGGTGAAAAATAAGAAAAATAGAAAGCTTGGCCCAGCCAGCCAGGTCCCGCTGATCGGTCCCCAAACTTTTTATATATTTTTTGCTGTCCCATCTTCTGGGCCGCTCATTCTGAGTCCCAATTCGCAGCCACACCTCCGCACGTCCAGGTCGCAGAATCGGCCCCCAAACATGATGCCGCGCCAAGCGAGAGAATGACCCAGCCAGCCAGGTCCCGCTAACCGGGCCCCAACGGGCTCCTTTATAAGATAATTAAAGGCGGCTGATTGTGTATTAGCTTGGCTAATTTGTTAGTTAACAGAACTTCTTCTTCTTCTTCGATCGCTCAGTTTACTGTCAATTATGAGCGCAGATGCGTCATGCTGCTGTTATGCGCCTAACTAAGAAATAGGCCCAGCAAGTCCGACTTAGGCTGGAGGAGGAAATCGTTTTGAAAATGTTTCTTGAAAAAACGCAGGAGACTGGGACGGTAAGGAAGAACGATAGTATATGACAGTAAGCAAAGGGAAAAGGCAGACCCAAAGAGAATGACAGATTAGAGTAAGCTGCAAGGACAGAACTTCCAGAAGGTGGGGGAACTATTTATGCAAAATACCCCCCCCCCCCCCCCCCCCCCCCCGTATCCCTCGAGGGGGGGGGGGGGGTGATGGGGTTGACAGTACTAAGTTAACTGATTGATTCTGTAATAGTTTTATTTATTTATCATACGTTTAATAGTTGTTGGATGAGGGAGAATAGGTTGGTTCATATTAAGGTGGTCAGTTGTGGCTGAAAATAACAGCTTCAACCATTCATTAATTGTTTAAAAATATATTAACCATTGCTTAATAGTTTGATCTGTTTATATGTTGACTAACAGTAGCAGTTGATTGTTGTTCTATATTATTACCCCGTAAATTATGGTTGCTTTAGATATTAATCATTGCTTAATAGTTTGATCTGTTTATATGTTGACTAACAGTAGCAGTTGATTGTTGTTCTATATTATTACCCCGTAAATTATGGTTGCTTAGTTGTTTAACCATTTGATGAAATAGTGGATGCATGTGTATTTGTTTATTTATTCACTTTTTTTTGGTTTACATATCATGTTCTTGTTTATTAATTTATTTGTCTATTGATCATTTCCTTCTATGTTTGTTTGCGTTTACATTTCCAATGATGGAATATTTTAACCCTTTCACCGCCAGAGTCGCATTTTAGCACCACAGTGATTTAACACCAATGCCACTAAAAGGCATCAAATTGGGGTCTATTATCCAAAGACTATAATTGTCTTAGTTTGGGGAAGTAAGGGTATACCTTATTTTATATGTCACAGGAGAATCCCCAATACTGCAGATGTCTTTTGTTCTCTACCCAGGTAAATTTAATGAACATTTTTTGCTGAAATATGTCTGGCGGTGAAAGGATTAATATCAATAATATTGTGCCTCATTTAATCCCTTTCCGCATCCTCCCACATGATACGGGCAGAAAGGCCTATTCATTAAAAATGTCGACTTCGACTTCTCTTTCTCTCTATCTTTTTTTCTCTCATAGTGTAAGGCTAGATCTAGAAAGTTTTTTTCAAAGCAATAAAAAAAAACAACTAACGTCACAGCCCCACAGCGGGACGATCAGCCCAGGAATCAATGTCTCCACCAGCAAACCAGTCGACGCAGGCACCGATGAACCCATCCACATAATCAAGTGACAAATGGTGTCCACCTAGAGTGCAGAATACTGCAGATTGACTGGCTTAGAGGCCTTCATATCTGTAAAGGTAGGTGGCAGGTGTCCACATCATTGAAAAAACTGGATTTGCACTTCTTCTTTTTTTTTTAATTTATAGAGAACAGACAATGTCAAAAGGAAAGAGCTATGTATATTTTGCTAGAAACGCGTATAAATGCTGATTTTATTTTCTTATTCTCTGAATAGGTGTAACCATGAGATTTTTTTTAAAAGTTTGGCAGAAGTTCATAGTTTCAAAGTATCATAGACTGTAGAACATTGTGTGTGTTATCGTTCATTTATGGCTAAAGGGTCTACATTCAGCATTAAACAGATTTAAATGTTCTTATTAAATGAGAACACACACTTGAGAACAAGTTTTTGATTCATTTAGGTTCTTAATTCCACTTCTATTTGTATTCTAAATCAGAACGTTTAACCTCTGTTTTGCCTTGTTGGTAATTTGGGCAGGGACATGTAGCAATATTGAGCACCCCTGCTCATATTTGAAACATTGGTGCTCAATATTGATTCAGGTGATGCTAATTTGAGCATTGTTTGCAAATCACAAAAGTTGTATTATTTCGGTTATCTTTAACCCTTTCACCGCCAGCCATATTTCAGCCAATCATTTCCATTAAATTTACCTGGGTAGAGAACAAAATCCATCGGCAGTATTGGGGATTCTTCTGTGACATATATGAAATAAGGTCTATCCTTACTTCCCAAAACTGAGACAATAGGGTCTTTGGATAATAGACCCCAATTTGATGCCTTTTAGTGACATAGGTGTTAAATCACTGTGGTGCTAAAATGCGACTTTGGTGGTGAAAGGGTTAACTTCATTAACACATAAACGTGCTGAAAACGAACTAGTTGGTGTTTCTGACTTGCTGCGATGCTATCGGTAAAATTATGTGCTGACGTTTTCTGAATAATGGAGCTTAAAGTTAAGGTGCTCAAATATGCTGCAGTTCCCTTATGCCTGCCTACACGAGCGCAATACAAATGGATAAAATATGCAAAAGCACACAGTCATGCTTTCTGCTTTATAAAAGAAAGCAATGGGGGTAGGGGGTAGGGGGGGGGGGGGGGGGGGGGGGGGTCTGTGAAAGACTCAGCCAGCCAGCCAGAGACAGGAGAGAGAGAGAGAGAGAGAGAGAGAGAGAGAGAGAGAGAGAGAGAGAGAGAGAGAGAGAGAGACTCTAAGAGAGAGAGAGAGAGAGGGGGGGGGGGGGGGGGGGGTGGAGAGACAGAAACAGGGAAAGATTGGGAAAGAGGGACAAAGAGAAAGAGATATAGACAGACTTAGATATTGGGGGAGAGAGAGAGGTGAGAGAGAGCGTGTGTGCATGTGTGGTCGCGTGCGCTTGTGCATACGTCTCTCTCTCTCTCTCTCTCTCTCTCTCTCTCTCTCTCTCTCTCTCTCTCTCTCTCTCCCTCTCTCTCTCTCTCTCTCTCTCTCTCTCTCTCTCTCTCTCTCTCTCTCTCTCTCTCTCTCTCTCTCTCTCTCTCTCGTTGAGTTCGAGTTCTCTCTTTGATTTCTTGTTATTTATTATTAATTATTTCCCCCCCCCTCTCTCTTTCCCCTCTCTCTCCCTCCCTCCCTCTCTCTCTCCTCTCTCTCTCTCTCTCTCTCTCTCTCTCTCTCTCTCTCTCTCTCTCTCTCTCTCTCTCTCTCTCTCTCTCTCTCTCTCTCTCGTTGAGTTCGAGTTCTCTCTTTGATTTCTTGTTATTTATCATAAATGATTCCCCCCCCCCCCTCCTCTCTCTCTTTCGCTCTCTCTCCCTCCCTCCCTCTCTCTCTCTCTCTCTATCTCTCTCTCTCTCTCTGCCCCCCCCCCCCTCTCTCTCTCTGTGTGCGTGCGTGCATGCCTGCATGTGTGTCTGTGTCCGTGACTGTTTTTTTGTCTCTGTGTGGCTTATCGATGTTTGTCATGGCCTTCAAGCGATCTTTTCTCTGGATTAGGCCACCCCGCTCTAATGTCAACATGTTTCAGAAAAAAAGAACACGGATTTCATGCACGGCAAACTTCGATCACTGAGCACATAAAATATTGATAATCATCTATGTTAGAGATCGATGGAGCAAACACAGCTGCGGCTGACAACTAGAAACCGTTCATACCCGACATAAAAACACACACACGCTCTCACAGTGCAAACCTCTGATAAGGGAGATGTAGCAATTTTCATTTCAGTTTCAAGCCCAGCTAACCAACGGCTCAAATGCTGCTCGCGGCGCGCACGCACACGCACGCACGCACGCACGCACACACACACACACACACGCACGCACGCACGCACGCACGCACGCGCACGCACGCACGCACGCACGCACACACACACACACACACACACACACACACACACACACACACACACACACAGAGGACACATTCTACACGTCGATAGGCCAGTTGAATTCTCCGTTCAAATTCCAGTCTGAGTTTTTGGATAGCCTGCACTGTGAATAGTGTACTGTCGACACTAACGATAACTCTATCAGCCCGGTTCGCCGAGCTCTTAAGTAATCCATCTTACCCTTTTAGAATATCTTTGGACATATTAAGATGGTGGAACAATTCTGGAAGTACTGCAATGCCAGGAAAGTCCCTAAGTTTTATTCGATAAAGATTTAACTAACCATATTGGTTGCAAATGTGAATGAGAAGAGCTTATAGAAATATCTTTGTACCCATCTGTGCTAATAGGCTTTAAAGGTGGACCCTGACGGGTGAGTTTTTGCAAGAAACACGTCGAGATCATCATAAAAACACCATTTACAGAGATCGCAACACTCACTTTGCTCTGGTTTCCTAGAAATCAAACCGTCAAAACGGCGATTCCTCCTGGGCGGAGATGCCGGAGAGAGAAGCCATTTTGGATGGGG
This sequence comes from Phymorhynchus buccinoides, assembly GCA_017654935.2. Lineage (NCBI taxonomy): Eukaryota > Metazoa > Mollusca > Gastropoda > Neogastropoda > Raphitomidae > Phymorhynchus > Phymorhynchus buccinoides. The sequence continues at coordinate 44,595 of JAGGCT020001129.1, forward strand.
TGGGTGGAGGCCAAACCCATTGTGGTTGAAGCGATTTCTTTTTTGTAGTGCAGTAAAAAAAAAAAAAGGTATGTCCTTTGTTGTGAGCGAAACTCATTTAGATAAACTGAATACAATTTAAAAATAATAAATTAAAAGGCTTGTATTGCGAAAATTTCGTGCAAACAATTTAGTCTAAACCCAGGCCGCCATTACAAAGGAGACGGCACACATCTTCTCTTTCAGTGAAAGAATTTGACTTCCAGCACCTCCGCCAAGGAGGAATCGCCGACTTGACGGTTTGATTTCTAGGAAACCAGAGCAAAGTGAGTGTTGCGATCTCTGTAAATGGTGTTTTCATGGTGATCTCGGCGTGTTTCTTGCAAAAACTCATCCGTCAGGGTCCATCTTTGATACGCTTCATATATTACTCTTTAAGTCTACAAAATTGATTTTCGCGCAGTCTGTTCATTGTGTTTTACAGCTATTGAGACATTTGCTTATTTTTTAATTAAAAAAATATTGTTTAATAATGTCACTTAATTAGGCGTACAATCTTTTTTTTAAAAAGTTTTTATTTTATTTGTCGGATATTAAGACACAAACAAACACTATAAATCAAGAGTTTAAAAAATAAACGAGTAAACTTAAAGAGAAGAGAGAAAACAAATATATTGAGATAAAGTAGAATATAATTTAACTCAAAACTAATAATACAAAAAAACTAAAAACTAAAAACACACACACACAAAAACACACAAAGAAAATGCCTAGTAATAATAATATAATAATAATAAATATATATAAATAATAATAATACCCCCAGATTTGTTTTATATCATTCACAAAATGGCCTGGATCATAAACATTTTACGTAGGTCACAACAAATCGAGTTGTGCATTGTCCAATAGGCCTACTACAGACACAGGAATAGGTAAACATCATTATAAACATATTATTATTTACTATGGCGTACAATCCTAATGAACTCTCAAATTTAGCAGACTGTTTTGTGGGTAGTGTCTAATGCTGGTGGTACGAATCGGTAATACCAAAAATACCGGTATGGGTTTAAAAATGTACGGTATACCGGTACCGGTACGTACCGAAAGTAGTTAAGGGAGATCAACATTGTATCAACAGTGATGGAATGTTTTCAACACATTCCTAACGATGTTGTCATATCGAGAGAGAGAGAGAGAGAGAGAGAGAGAGAGAGAGAGAGAGAGAGAGAGAGAGAGAGAGAGAGAGAGAGAGAGAGAGAGAGAGAGAGAGAGAGGGGGTATTTAACAGGGTTTCTTAGCCACAGCTACCCGTTGGACATTGTGGGGCAATTCTTTTGTGTGTCATCAAAATGTTAATGCAACACCAGCAACTCAACCGGTATATACTAACTGTAAAATACCGGCACGCCTAAAAAATACCGGTATAGATTTCTGTACCGGTACCCAGCTCTAGTAGCCAACTAGTGTGTCTCCGTAAAACACAATTTGGAATGTTTCTGTGCAGGTAATCAATATGCTGAATAATTATCACATTACAACACGTATGACTGTTTTGCTTGCTTGTTTTTCTGAGTGTAAAAAGAAATAGGGTCTATGCTTTAAATGTCACGCGCAGAAAATTGTAACGTAATTTTCGTTAAATTACTTCGTAACGAAGTGTGGTAGATATATTTTCCCTTGTGATGTTTGCTGCCGGTGTGGAGTTCTCAAAATGGATTTGTTCTCAACATGTCTGCGCATGTGCGAAGAGTTAGGGATAGGGTTAGGGTTAGGGATAGGATTAGGGATTAGGAATAGGGTTAGGGTTAGGGTTAGGGTTAGGGTTAGGGTCAATTTAATTTCGAATACACAAAAGATAAAATGTGATGGTACGTCATGATCGATTCCGCACATGCGCAGACATGTTGAGAACAAATCCATTTTGATAATTAAATGCCACACCGGTTTTTATGTGGGGAAAACAAACCTGCAGACCTAGGGCTTTGTGGATAGCATTCATTGTATCGATTCCTTGCCCTCCTAGTATGGCATATATTGGGTAAGCGAAGCATGCAACGTTACATGAATATGCATTCATTACCTCAACTAAAGCACTCTAAACAATTACTGGTAAAGCTGGCTGAAAGTAGTCCTGTACCAAAGAAAATGGTCAGTGGCCGTAGGGTTGTTTGCATTACAGCAGCGGCCTTCATGAATGGCTATGGGTCTTTGTTTGGGGTTTGGGGTTTCTAATGTATCATCATGCACACACGTGCGTGTACGTAGACACGCACACGCGCTCGCGCACGCGTGTATACACTTACACACACACAGTCACGCACACGCACGCAGAGAGAGAGAGAGAGAGAGAGAGAGAGAGAGAGAGAGAGAGAGAGAGAGAGAGAGAGAGAGAGAGAGAGAGAGAGAGAGAGAGAACACTGAACTGGTTTAATGTCATTGACTTACATAGCTTAGATGACATGGGTGTGGAAATATAACAAACTGATGGAAGTAAACAAGTGAATCAAGGCGCACAAAGGGAAATAAAAAAATAAAGTGATGTCATTCTCGATTATCCAATCATATTGTACATATAGAATACTACATCTTTACCACCAGTGTACTAAATTACCCAATGCTTCAGTTAAGAATGATGTTTTGTCTAGATTCCTCTTGAATTTGTTTTTGTTTTGTTTTACTATTCCAAGCTTCTGCAACACATTTAGCGAAAGATTTTATAGATTCATCATCATAATCCATTTTCAAAACTCCAACTAAATCCATAGACACCGCCACACTTTTATATATATAAAAAATCTACACTTTTTTGTAATTACATCATAATATTTTCTACTTTCAAATAAAATATGTATTTCATCTTCTTACACATTGGGCAGGATGAGGTTACAGATATATTATTAACCTGAAACCATTTTTTATGAGCATTCAGGCCAATAGTTCTTGATCTTAACCTGGCGAAACATATTCTATGCCATCTATTGTTTACTACTGTAAGATATTTTTCAGCTTCAAATAGGGGAAGACGGGGTAAAAAGCGCATGGGCGGGTAAGAAGCCCACCCCAATTATCTCATGAAATAAAGAAAATTTCCGTCAAATTTGCCCATGAGACGAATGCTAGACATTAACGCTCGTCTCATGGACAAAATGAGACTGAAATGTTTTCATGAGATAATTGGGGTGGGCTTCTTACCCGCCCATACGCTTTTTACCCCGTCTTCCCCTACATCTTTTATACCTTTACCGTGCTTTATGGGTCGTCCAAGACCCAGAGACGCACAAATGACTTAATATCTCAGGAACTATTGAGACAACATAAATGTTGTGTTTTCATGTGATTGAATTGCAGGCGTTGCCACAATTTAATTTCTGTCTTGAGACAATAAAGTTCTTTGAAGTTGAAGTTGACTATGATAATAACATTTTAGGTATTTTTTTAAAACATAGTTTGGCATATGTCAGCAAATTTTGGCGCCAATACAGTAAAATCTAAAGTAATAATTAGATACGCCATTTTAACATACTTCTCCTATGTAACGCGGGTCACGGAGGACCCATACTTTAAAGAGCAGAAATATGTCACTGCAGTACATTGAGTATGGGTCGTGGGAGACCAGCGCCATCTGGAGAAGTATAAACACTTGGTGACTCTTTGACGAGTATGGGTCCTGGAGAACCCGCATCATCTGGAGAGGGATAAATAATGTTAAAATGCATGTAAAAATCTGTGGGTACGAGGAGACCCGCATCATCTGGAGAAGTATATTCACAAGCAACATCTGGTAAAGGTTAAAGCTAAAATACCAGTTATATCTGTCTGAACGTTCAATTTTGGCCGGGAATGCCAATTTTGTTGATAGGAAGCAATAATTCTTTCTTTAAATTCCATGATGAATCTTCCCTCATTTCCCACTCCCTGACATAGCCAAACAATTCCAAATCCATTCCATTACATATCCTGAGCTAACAAACATCAATCCAACCAAAAGATCAGAATATCATTTATACACCATTCAAATCAACAATTTATAGTTTAAATATTATGTAATAACCTCCACTAACAAACCTCACCATTTGTTTGTGAAAAATATATTCTTTCGTCTGTTCATAGAGTGGAAAACATATATAGAAACGCAGTATCTTTGCTGAATATTTGTTACCCTGAGAAGTACATTGAACTGAGTTCGCACTGAATCTATTAAGAACTTTTGACGAAGATCTGAATGCAATGGACACACAAACATAAATGATGTTAGTTTTGAACAAATGATCTACAGTATTATATGGACAATTTCTATTTTGTTTTGATTCACTGTAACGGTGTCTATTCCCATTTAACGGGAGGGCGTTTAATCTTAACTGAGATATAGCTACTCTGAAACAATATATAGGGGAAGACGGGGTAAAAAGCGCATGGGCGGGTAAGAAGCCCACCCCAATTATCTCATGAAATAAAGAAAATTTCAGTCAAATTTGCCCATGAGACGAATGCTAGACATTAACGCTCGTCTCATGGGCAAAATGAGACTGAAATTTGCTTCATTTTATGAGATAATTGGGGTGGGCTTCTTACCCGCCCATGCGCTTTTTACCCCGTCTTCCCCTATCCATGTCACAGATATATTTTTCTCTTTCAAAAACTGTTTTAAATTATCTATAATGATCATACCTGTCACGGTCTCTATGTGTGCCAGTCCACTCTTGAATAAACCAGTCAACAAGTCTTCGTTTGAACAAAATCAAAAAGCTTTTAACGTCCCCAACACCCTGTTGTAACCAAATCCCGTTTGACACAAAAATGTCTCTGACTTTGGAGACCCAACAATCCTTACCCGATCCTTACCCATTTCAAGCAACATATGGTAAGCTTTATAAGGTAGCCGTTCATTTTCCATTTGTAATAACTTGAACCAATACCGTACTACAGAAATAACCGTACCCAAATCTCCGTAGATCATTTTATTAGGAGTTTTTACAGGCACACAAACAAACCTTTTGCAGGCTAACATATGAATGTCTTTTGGGTGATATCGACGTGTTTCTTGCAAAAATTCATCCGTCAGGGTGTCCCTTTAAAAACAATGCATTGAAACTGCATTGACCCCCCACTAAAGAAGACTTAATTATAAAAATAACATGCAAGTGCTAAGCCGTATTCAGTTTGTTAAGTTGCTCTCTCTCTCTCTCTCTCTCTCTCTCTTACTTATTGTTCACTACTTTGAAATGTTTAGTTCTTTCGTTGTTTTTATTTTTTATTTTTTTACGGATTGCTTGATGAAAAAAAAAGGCCCATATCATTTGCTTATTCAATGTTCCATCTGGAAATTAAATTTTGACTTGACCTGACTTGACTTCACCCCACCCACCCCCACACATAAAAACACACGCGCGCGCAAAAAACAATTGTATGTATAGAATAATG
>JAGGCT020001130.1:0-25000 GCA_017654935.2 Phymorhynchus buccinoides
CATTATAAGATTCCCTCCCATATATAAGACCTACTTCTCTGAGACATTGCCCTTCTTTGCAAGTATTAAAATTACCTCCCTTATAAGACTTCATTTTGGATTAGTTTTGAATGTCTTATAAGGGAAGTTCCACTGTACTTTCTTCTTTTCATTTTCCTTCCCAATCAGTGCAATGTTTGATATTCATGGTTACTATCCCAGCACAGTGTAATTTTGCCATTGAAATCGGAGTTAGTGTGCCCTTAAGGGGTCACCTGAATATTTAATCAAGGGGTCACAACTGATATGAAACTGATCTGGTTTGACTAATACTTGTAGTGCATGTTGTGGGGAAACTGAGCATAATGTGAAAATTTACTACATTTTACGGTCTGTGTAGATTACATGCAGAAACCTCACAATGCGCTTATTCGCAGATAAGCAAAAGAAGGTAAGAAAAACAAGAAATGTACTTATCCCATCCATTTAGCGCATGAGGTTTCAATCTGCACAGCCCCTAAGTCTGAAATCCACTATGTCAGATGAGTTTTAATTCTTTCTAGACAGTGCTCACTTAGCTAGGCAAGCGCTGTGAGCAGGCGTATATTCCTTTCCTTACATTAGTTAATAATTCGTAAATTCAGCAGGCAGTTGAGTTTTGATTTTTTTTTTAATCTTTTTTTTTACAGTGTTTATTTAATAAATAACAGCCTGTTTTCATATATATAAAAAAAAAAGGGCAGAACCCGAACTCTACAATACTTACATTTTCAAAGATCTAGGTTTGGGTTTCTATTATTTCTTAAACTGCAGTATGGAAAACTACTGATTTCTTTTTTTGTACATTCTGACAGTTCTCCGCAACCGCTGCGGCAACTGACTACAGCTGTAACAACGGTGACAGGCAAACGAATCGGCTACAAGTGGTAAGATTGCTACCAGCCTCCAGCACCCGCTTATGCTAGAAAAAGTTAAGCGTCAGTGACGCACATCTGTGTGCAAAAAATTAACACTGCAGCAAGCGTGCACTCATCCAAATCTCCACCCCACCTCTCTTGACAAAAGCCTCAATGAACAGTTTGTCCAGCAGCAGGGAGAGGGGGACACCCGAGGCCAGGTGAGTCATCTGCTGGTTCTCCAGGTCAGCAATTTCTGACGGAAGGTGCGCCGTCTTGCTGTCATAGGGCAGGATGATACTGGCCTGTACAGACAATCCACAACGTCGGAAAAACAACACTACAAATGAAACAAACAAAATATTGCTTTTTCTTTATCTTTTAATTGCACGGCAACAAAACAAAACCCAGACCTGTCTACCCCTATTTTGGAAAGTTGTAATTTCTGAAACAAAAAAAACGTAATTTTGAAGAAAAAAAATGTAATCCAACGCGTGACCAATGAACGTCGATATCGTACTGACCTGAGTGTGCAATATTAATGTCCGTCGAGCAGTAGACACAGAACACATGCTCGTCACCTAGTGCTGAACTTCCTGGAATTTTGAGGTAACTTTCCCAGAATTTCTCTGCCACTTTTGATGTCTTTTCTTTTGATTTTCGACCAGAAGATACAGAAGCTTCGGAATGCACTCGCTTGGACGCCATTTTGAAACAGAAATGGAAATGGCGCGAAATGACTGTTCACCCTATCGTTTCAAAATGTTCGCTTACCGACGTAACTGTAGTGGGTGTTTTTTATATTTAGGAATTTTTTTTAACGTAGCCGTACTTTGACTTTTCCCCCATAAAAATTACAGCAAAATCGGGATGGTAAACAGGTCTGAAAACACCAAACAAGGGAGTGAAACAGAGCAGGTGCGAAGTTCCCTCACATGAGTTAGTTCTCTTTGCGCACTGAAGGATGGACGGATGGACAGTCAGACGAAATAAAAACAATAGTTCCAGCCACCTGATATTGATATCAATGACACTGGATTGATATTGTTAATGAGAGCCTAGAAAAAGGGGATGAGGGAAGGGTACTACTACTAGGCTTGTCTCAACATTACTACCTGGATGGTGCTGCATTGTGGTGGGAGCTGCCCAAACTTCACAGAGACATCAACATACAAATTTATACAAAACTAGCAAACGCACTCGCTATGCTTCACTCACGTGCACACACACACACACACACACAATTTCTCTCTCTCTCCCTCTCATTCAGTCAGGTTTATAGTCCAAGGGAAGTAAGCCCTGAGATCCAGTTCAGCCTGTGAATTACTACCCTTTGCTTCTACAGTATAAATGATCTTACTGACATGTGAGTCTTCCTTGGCAGAGATTTCCACTGGAGGTTCAAAATTGATATGGGAGCATCTATGTAAGTCTATGAATGAGTGTATGTATGATACTTTGGTAAAGGTCAAGATGTGCCACCCCCCCTACATTTCTCGGTTAATTGTATTTTTCTGTTTTTGCCTTTCTTACCATACATAAAGCTGTATTTTAGGAACCTTTTTAGCTAATAACCTTTTGGAATACTAACCCTATTCCTAACCCTACCCCCCACCCTATAAGACGGAAAAACGCAACGAACCACAACTGTGACAAATCGCGGTGTACTGCAGTACATAGTGGTCGGTAGGGTTAGGTTTAGGGCTAGGGTTAGGGTTAGTATTCCAAAAATACAATTAGCTGAAAATGTTCCTAAAATACAGCTTTATGTATGGTAAGAAAGGCAAAAACGGAAAAATACAATTAACAGAGAAATGCAAGGGGGGTGGCACATCTTTACCTTTACCGATACTTTTTTTTTATCTATAGGCCTACCACCATACACAATTTGATGTGATTCTGTCTGGTTCACGAGTTACAGAGTGAACAAACACACAAAAGCACAATTAATTTTATGATTATAGATACTACTGTCATTAGCTACTTTACAGTAAAACGTTGCAACTAAAAATGCAAGTCAAAAGTAATAAACAAATCAATTAGTTTCTGTTTATTTCTTCTAGTTTTTCTCTGTAATGTTGGCTTTTTGCACTTCGCTTCATAGCAAAGATCAAAAGTGATACAAAAGCATGCTTACACAATGTGTGAAATATTTGCTTTGGACGACTTTTCCATGGGAACTCTTCTGGTTCATAAAATTCGACTGTTCAAATACAAGACGCGTTTTGGGCACCATGTTGCTCAAGGGAGCCGCCATATTGTTGGTTGGCAAAAACTAAAACACTAAGCATCGATTAACCGAAAACTTGTACAACTAAAGGAAAGAAAGGAAGTCAGAAAGACAGAAATGTGCACATAAATGAATGCAGGAAATCAAGTCAGAGGAAAGAAAAAAGCGTGGAAATGAATTCAGGGAACTTGGCAGGGGGAAAATCAGATGGAAAAAAACTCAGAGAAATTTTGCAGAGAAAAAGATCATTATATGGCGCGCCAAAGATACAAAACTCTATCTAGCAGTTCGACAGAGTTTAAAAACCCTATCGAACTGTTAGATACAGTTTCTAAACTATAGCTAGCAGTTCGATAGAGTTTCAAAACTCTGTCGAACTGCTAGATAGAGTTTCTGGTCGTAAAACTCTATCGAATGCGCCATTTTGATACTTTCAGGGAAGTTTCGCTCGTTGAAATCGTTCAGCTGCCATGTTTGTTTGACTACATGTAAGGGCCTAGGCCTATCATCTTATTCAAATTTACGGGTCACTGCCCTGCCAAGGCCACAAACTTGTCGCTGAAGCCATGTACCAATCAGAAATCGCGATAGAAAAACTATATCTCGATAGGGTTATTTTGTGGAAACCCTATCTAGCTGTTCAACAGAGTTTTAAAACTCTATCGAACAGCTAGATAAGGTTTTCAAACTCTATCGAACTGATAGATACAGTTTCGAAACTCTATCGAACAGCTAGATAGAGTTTTGTATCTTTGGCGCGCCATATCATTAGTGGAAAAAAACTCAGACATAATTCCTTCTTCTTTCTTTAAACACCCTCCTTCAGCTTGCTGAAGATTCTGATGTGTATGAAACTGGGGGACTTTCCAGTCTGGCAGCCTACATCACGGTTTGGGAGGGGGGGGAAGCAGAACTTGAAGGGGCGGTGGTGGGGTGGGTGGGGTCACGTTGTGGGCTGGGTCATGGGGATTAGGAGGAAACAGGAGACAGGGGATGGGAAGACATGGGCCGCCGGGGAGGGGGGAAGGGGAAGGGGGAGGGGGAGGTGGTTCTATTCGGGATTTGAAGCCTTCTATTGAGGGTTGTTGTGCCAGTCATACACTTGTTCACATGATACACTTCACACACACACACACACACACACACACACACACACACACACACACACACACACTATGTTATGGAATGCGCGTACACACACAGTCATACACAAATAAACACACTGGCACAAGCACTTGCATGCTCACACACACATGCACATGCACAAACATATACAAAACACACACACACACTTGCGCACGTCTTCTTCTTCTTCCTATTGGGGATGTTTATCCTGCCCCACGCCCAAAGTCTTCATTTAGACTGCAATTGGCGCACAGGATGATATGCTATGCGAGTTCGTGTCATCCATTCCACCGGCACAACATGGCCTACTCCTACTGAATAGTGGAATGGGCTTTAACGTGTGCGCAAGATCTTTGTGCATGCGTTCGCCACACGGGACCTCGGTTTTAAGTCTCATCCGGATGACTTTCCCCCGGAGTGAGGAAAATAGGAGTAAAGTGCCTTTCCTAAGGACACACTACTGTGCTTAGAGCCCGCATACTCGAAAACCTGACATATTACGAGCCAGCGACTCAACCAACTGACCTACAGCGGCTCCACACACAACTTGAGCAACAGACACGCGCATATACAGCTCTCTATCACACACACACACACACACACGGTGACACACACACACACACTCACTCACACATACATGGCACACACACACTCACAAAAATGCCCCCCCTCTCACTGTCTCTCTCTTTACCCTCCCACCCACCCACACCAGCCGCATAATCAAAACTTATGCATTCCATATCTACAAGTGATTGAGTATAAATCAGTCTCACTAAGTCCTTCGCTCTGTAGTCACTAGGTCCTTTTTTCTTTTAATAAACTAAAACAAATACATGCACACACACGTGGACATGCATGCACACACACACACTCACACACGCGCGCACGCGCGCACACACACACACACACACACAAGGAAGGGGATGGGGAGTGAGAGCTACACTCAGTGTTAAAATCCTTTGACCTGCCAGTTTGAACACGTTTATCATTGTGTAGTGTAGAACTAATAGTAGGATTTAAGCAAAAGTATTAATCCGAAATTCTAGATGGAAATGATGATGAACATTCAGAACCACCAATGCAAAATGAAAAGACGATAAAACTAATAGTAGGATTTAAGCAAAAGTATTAATCCGAAATTCTAGATGGAAATGATGATGAACATTCAGAACCACCAATGCAAAATGAAAAGACGATAAAACTAATAGTAAGCTTTAAGCAAAGGTATTAATCCGAAATTCTAGATGGAAATGATGATGATCATTCAGAACCACCAATGCAAAATGAACAGACGATAATCAATGTTTAGGATCCCGTTTGGGCCTATGTTCAGCTAACCCCAAAGCCACATACAAGAAGCTTGCCACTGGCTGACAATCTATTATTTATAAGTACTCTCTTTAGTGTACCGATGTCAGTTGTCACAGCAAAGGAAGCGCGTCTACTTCATAACGATTGAATTTCACAACGCATGAATACAGAGAAAGAGATAGATAGATAGATAGATAGAGAGAGAGAGAGAGAGAGAGAGAGAGAGAGAGAGATGGGAAATGGGGGGGGGGGGAGAAAGAGAGCGATACTGAGACAGACAGACTTAGTCAAGAGACAATGCATGTGTGTATGAGACACAGAGAGAGAGAGAGAGAAAGAGAGAGAGAGAGTGCGCGCGCATGTGTGTGTGTGCCCATGCATGCACATGTGTGTATATGTTGGTGCGTATGTTGGTGGCTAAGAGAGAGAGAGAGAGAGAGAGAGAGAGAGAGAGAGAGAGAGAGAGAGAGAGAGAGAGATTCCTCTGACCTGGAACAGGTACATATGTGACATTTATTTGTATACAGATAGTGGGTTGGTCCTGGAGGTACTGCAATACCAGGAAAGACCTGTTAATTATATATATAGAGAGAGATAGAGAGGGAGAGAGAGAGAGAGAGAGAGAGAGAGAGAGAGAGAGAGAGAGAATGTGTGTGCGTGCGTGCGTGAAACCACAAACTTTCGCACATCTGTGGACACAAAAAGAATCATTTATATTTTTAAGTTTATTTAGATACAGCCAAGGGCAAAGCATAAAGATTAAAATGATGTGTGGATTCCAGATCTTCACAAGCTCTTCCTCTAGTTCTCACATCGAATAAAATATATGTATCCATAAATACACACAGCAAAAGACGAGAACTCTCCATTTAAACTAAAAGGGACGTAATCGCTGTCAAATGCATGTAAAGCACCCATTCGCTTAGCCCCAGCAGGGGTTAAGTATCTTTTAAAGGGAGAGTTCTATTCCTTTGAGATCAATCGTTCACTTTTCTAGATACATATTCAATATCTGATTGACTATTGCTATTATCTCCAGAGAATGTCATGGATTATTTCTGGTTTCATAACTAACAATCCATGAAATATTATTCAAATCTGTTCATTCCTTTCCTTCAAATGTTCACAAAAAGTACTCATAAACAAAACTGAAAACCATGCAGCTTTATGATAATAAAAAATGTGCAAAATATCATTTAAATACTTTTTAGGTGGCACTCTAGTTTTCATAAAAATTTCATTAGAATATTACCCTTTTTCTTTAGCAAAGTGATTCCTCTCTCTCTCTCTCTCTCTCTCTCTCTCTCTGTCTCTCTCTCTCTCTCTCTCTCACACACACACACACGCACACTGACACACACACATACAGGCATTGTCGGCTTCTCTCAAACAGATACACTCGCCACATAATTGATTCACACTTTCATTTGAATAATCCTAATGAATTAATTAAAAGGAAAAGGAAACAAAACAGATTCCACATTCCCACAAGTATGCTCTTAGACGTTAAATATTTTTGGCACATAAAAAATCACATTGCCAAAATTTTAAACACACACACAAACACGCGCATGCATGATCGCCCATACATACTCAGAAATAAAGAATAAGAATAACCGCTTCAGTCAGCAAATCATCACAATCATCAAAAGCATCAATAGTCAAAACTAGAGACTTGTGATATTTCAAATTGCTATAAAAATCAAATGGGGATGCAAACATTCAATATCAGTCAATTTCAACACAATCAAAATAAGCCCCTCCCCCTTTCTAATTTTTATTTTTAGATTTAAAAAAATCCCATTATGAATTCAAATGATCTAAATAATTGTAATGATATGCCCAAAAAATCCTATTAATTTGATTCACTACACTATCTAAATACCTCCCCCCAAAAAAATAAAAGTTACTTTAGAAATAAGAAACGCAATTCTATTACATTTGAATAGCGATACTATCTAAATACCCAATACAATATGCACCTTTCGTTTACAAAACGCATGCATAAACGAAAAAACACACATTACATGTCTTCTTCTTTCCTGCAGTCTTAGCTGCAGACATTCTAGAGGCAAATCTACAGTCCTCTGCAGCACAACAACAGGTTAAACACCCAAAGTTCCACAACCACAGGGACAGGTTTTCTTCATCTACTCAAATCGAACATACAAGCGGAAGAAACTTTCACATTCATTCAAGCACATAGATTACTCTCTCACTCTGTTCAATCGAACCGAGAATCTATATTGAGTACCAAGTGATGGGAAGTAACTCCGAATGTCACACCAAATCTTTTATTTAAAAAAATCACCCAGAATAAAGTCTAACTCACATTTAATTTCTGAAAGATGCATATTGAATAGCAATGATGATATTTTCATTCCAAAGCTAACACACTGTCACACATCAAACCATGAATTGGAATTAAAAAAATCTGTAATGGCGCTCCGAGCATCGCGCCGAGTCACGTGGAAAGAAGAAACAAATTTGGGGTCACTTCGAAAAATCCGTTAAAAAAGACGCACTAACTTAGTATATTGCATTGTGGGTAGGGCAAAAGTGAAAGTGAAACTACTAGACCGGGCGTTCAGCGGGCGCAATCGGCGCTACGGGAGCCAATGGTGAGAAACAAATTGGTCAGATCTGGCTTCTGTAGCCTTGAGAGAGTTAACTCGCAGTCTGCTTTCAGATATGTTTTCAATGACAATGTCCATGACCAGATATATTCATTACAAACTACAAAAGGCACTGGGAAAGGAAAATGTGGCTGAATAAGGTTGTAGACTAATGCTGGTTTTGTTGTCATTTGCCTTTCTTCCCACTCCGAGGCCCTCTCTTGTCATCCTAGAAAACAAACAAACAAAGAAAAATCCAGTCTGAATCCAATCTAATGGTGTACAAAAATTAAAAGTTCAATGTTCAAACAATGTATGATGTAAACTTAAAAATGGAACAAGCATTGAATCACCTTGACATTCATTAAAGTTAAAAACAAGAGCTTTTATCAAGATGGTTCATTTTCCTGCACTTTCTACCCATTAAAATGTCCCCTGATCTGATCGAGGCACCAAATGACGGCCTACCTGCAAGGTGATCCTCTTGCCTATAGTTCTAAAGCCCAGCTTTTTTGCTGCTTGCCTAGACACAATAATTATCTTATTCAAGAAGAACAACAAAAGCAACCTTCCCAAGTGTACATTGACAAAAACAGTAACATCCTTACACTTGGATTGGTACTATTGCTTCTTCAGTCTTCAAACAAATGCACAAACCCACACTTGTCATGTATTTCCCTCGCAATTGGGACATTCACCTAACTTCCAATGATTTACAGTCACCGTGAAATACAGGCGATTCTGATCGACACCCTTTCTGCACTTAAAAACTCAGGTATGATTCAAATAAGCACTTTCTGCAATGCATGCCAACGTGATTTAAATGTAAAAAATCTGTACAAGATAAGTTATGACATGTGTGAAGATGATGGGATGGAGACAGGGTGGGAATCGGGTAGAGGGGGGGGGGGAGGGAGACTCACCCTCTGTGCCAGGTAGCCGCGTTGCTCCAGGATGAGGCGGGTGCAGTTGTTGATGTGCTTGAAGCGGTCAGGTCCCAGCTGGATACCCCCGTACCATCTGGACACCACCACCATCACGTTTTCTGCATTCACTATCTGTCACAACAGATATACTATTATTACATGTGTACAGAAACACTTTAAAACACGCACACACGTGTCTTCTTCTTCTGCCAATAATGTCCACCTGCCGTAACCGGTAATTATTGACATGTACTGGGGTTCAAAGAATTATGCAGCGCAGGAAAAACAAAAACAAAAATAAACCTAGACAGATAAGAGGACGTGCACGACCGAGCACCCCTGGCTAGTCCGAGAACATATGTGCACCTGTAGACACAAACAAACAATCATGCACGCACACGCTAACATGCAACATTTTACACACAACGCTTTTCTCATTCACAATTTGATGAAACACGCACGCATACAATCCAAGTCACATATACACAAACACTCTCTCTATTTCACTTACTTACACACACACACAGTCAAACATAAACTATCACACACATACTTAGTAACACACACACACACACACACACACACACACACACATACACACACACACACAACAACAACATACAGTATTCATACGGCGCTGAATCTTGATAGAAATCAAATCAAAGAGCACATGCACATTAGCATTCATAACGCATTCAAACAAAAACGCAAAACCAAGCGAACACACACGGATGACATAAATGGAATACAACAGAAACACACCTAATGGCAAGAAAAAGAAGAGAAAGAGAGCGGAGCTTTAATGACGGGGGAACAGGTGGGTCTTGATGTTGGCTTTGAAAGCAGAGAGGGTCGGCTGCTGACATACATTGGACAACAAATGAATGACCATTCCCCTTCCACACTCCCACCATCTCCCATTCCCTAGCAGATCTTACCTGAAGCAGATGCAACATGCGTGAACCGGCGTGTGTTTCCCCATCATCATCACAGCCTTGAATGACGCGTGGAGAGCCTTTCTCGTTCTGAACTATTCTGCAAAAAACAAACAATCCAAAGAATCTTGCTGCAGCTGGAAATTTAGTAGCAATATAATTATCATGTCAACCTTTCTTGTTTTAATGCAACAAAATTAGTAAAACAAGGGGGTCATGCGCTAATAAAAAGGGCTAATGCCTTTACCACTTGTCTATGACGCACAGGTGTTCCTGGAAAATTAAAAACATCCTGCAAGGCAAGGGTCCAGGGGCCGCCCAGTTAACAACTTGACTTAAAAAATCATAAAAATATAAAGTTCCTCATAAAGGCATATAAATATTTACCTGTATTCATTTCTTTTATATTCTACACATGCGAGAAGAAGAAATAATGTTTTACGCCCTCTTTGGCCTTTCGGCCATGTGGGGCATAACACATGCGAGAAACCGACAAAACGTTTATAAATAGGAAATTTGTTGCTTCTCAAATGATCAAAATCCTGCATTTCAGGACATCCTGGAAGCAGGAGCAGTCATGATGATGAGAGAAGACAAACAAAATTACTTTGTCAACACACCACTACAATGTGTGTGGCAATGAAAAAACCAAAAACAAACACAAACAAAAAGAAAAGAATAAAGAAAGGTGCTTACCTGTAAGCCACCATGTTGTGTGTGGCATTAGCAATCTTCTTATTCTCCACCAGTTTGTCTAAGACCAGCTTGACCTGAAAATGGGAACAACTTATTGAACATAGGAGAAAGGTGGCAGAGTGGTTAAGACGTTCGCCTGCCAAATGTAATGCATAACTGCAATGTGAGTGACCCGGGTTCGAATCCCGGCCTCACCCTTTCTTTCTAGTTCGACAGGAAAATCAAACTGAACGTTGAGTCCTTCGGATGGGGACTTATAGCTAGGCTAACTAGTGCGCTTTACGCACGTAAAAATCCCACGGCAGTTGAAAGTCGGTAAGAGCAGGGAGAAATCCTGCTGCCTGGCATGGCCAAATTGATAGCTAGGTTTCCCAAGTCTGCCCCCACCCCCCCTCCTCATTCTGCCCCCCACCCCCCAAAAAAGAATTACCTAAAATAATTGGGTAGGCGCTGCGCTTGCGGCGATGTGCTCTCCAGAGGAGAGCGGCCCAAATTTCACAGAGATAAGTCTCAGTGACTTGAATATACCAAATATACCAATACATATACATTATAACACCATTGTATGTACAGTGTGTCTACTGGATATTAAAACACACAAAACATGATGTAAGCCTATTCTCAAACTCATAACAGGCTCTAAGCATTTTACAATGACAAGTCACCTAATGCGGCATCTGTGTGAGAGCATAAATAATTATGTGCGCATGTGCGTGTGAGTATGTGTGTATATGTCCATGTGCTTGCACCAGCATGTGCATTTTGCGTGCATATGCATAACTGTGTTTGAAAATGTCAGCTAATAATGAATAAATGTACATATTTTTAAAGATTGCCTGAACCTATTTTACCCCATACTGTTATGCCCACATTATATTAAAGAATGCACAAGAGGCAAAGTACATATGCACCCATTACAAGTATGTGCATCTCTCAAAAAGTACATGTTTACCTCTTAATAGTACATGTGTACCTGTTGCTTGTAAAAGACCGGGGCCAAGTGAGGCTGGAAAGTGCTTCGTCGATCCGTCAGCGTGTCTCCGTGGAATATTTGTGGACACTCAAACTCTGCAAATCGACAAAAACACACAAGTAACAACAGTTATGCAGGCATACACATAGCTACACACAACTTATTACATTTAGTTTCTACATTTGTCTCTTCAGAGAATTGTCCCCCTGATTAGATGTATTTATGCTGTTCTTTTTGTTTGTTGTTACTTGTTGTTGTTTACCTAGCTGCATAAGAAAATCTTTACTTTTTGAATCAGCATTGTTTTATCAATCTGTATCCCTGCTTAAGTTCATGTACCGCTCCTTTAAAGATTTTGTTTTTGTAATATTTTCTTTCAAAATAAAAAACGCCACAAAAATAGGAATTAACCAATCACTTAACCAGCCTATCACTCAACCAAGCAGCCACCCAGTCAACCAACCAGTTAACCAACCATCCAGCTAGCCAACAAGTTAAACAGCAAACTCGCCTTGGCTTAAGGCTGTGTCAGACCAATTGACATAGGCTAGAACTCCAAGGCTACATCAAAATGTTGTTATGTTATGAATAGTTTAAGTCATGCAGGGATTGCCATTAGCGATGACAAGCTCCTAGCATAACATCATCAGTCTCCAAAATCCCCCAAAGACGGAGTGTGGCTGCCCATGTGGCGGGGTAATCAAAAATGGTCACACACGTAATTTTCTCATCCCTAGCTGATGCACTTGTACCATAGTGTTCAAGTGCTTCCATTGTTGGGATGCTCCCTGGAGTCTTTTAGCCAGGGTAAGCCAACAACAACAAACAGTCAACCAGCCAACATGGGTGCAACTCCACAAAATGAAAAAACAACTGAAAGGGAGTCCAGGGACCCAGGGACCCATGGCCCCGGCAGGGTACAGAGGCAGAGCCCCGTCGGACGATTTAGGGGGGTAAGTTAAGAGAAAGAGATAGCGAGATAGACATACAGTTAAAATTATAGACAAAGAGACAGTTTGAGTTAGATAAGCCTTGTAAAATTATTGCATTGCTTAAGTTGTAATTGTAAACTTCCAAGATAGAACCACCAAGTTCAAAACGCCCCAAATCGCTTGTGGTCAATGTGGTGTTTTTTTAATGAATTAAAAACCCCTGAAGTTCAGTTTCTGGTAAAATTAAAAATACTGAAATCAGTGTAAAAATGAAAGAGTAGCACCCATGAGCCAATAAGCCAGCCAACCATGCCAGGGCATCAGAACTTCAGGAGCACATGCTACCTTCTTCCGACTTGAGGTTCAAGTCTTGAAGTGCTGCTGACATCACGTCCCCTTCCAACAAGGCAAGGTCAAAGTCGTCGTTAGCGTCATCCCCTTCTGAAGAATGTATGGCCTCTTTGCTTCCACACTCTTCTGCTTCATCTTTTCAACACACAGAAACAGAGAAGAAGACTTGCACAATCATTTATCAATCATTTTGTGTTCCATTAACATTTTTTTAAAAACCCACCTTCTTTTATTTATTTAGTGATTTTCAACACTTCTCATAACAATACTTATGATTTTGATCAGTGATTTTGTTGTTGTTGTTGTTTATAATACAAATGGGTGTAGTTTGTAAAATAGATTACTGTTTATGTTTAATCAAAATGAAAAAATGGAACCCCAAACAAGTCTCTCTCTCTCTCTCTCTCTCTCTCTCTCTCTCTCTCTCTCTCTCTCTCCCCCCCCCCCCCCTCTCTCTCTCTCTCCCTCTTTTACCAATATATTTGCTAGCCTTTCGTTCTTTGAAAGTACTATAAGTTTGTTTGCTTCATTTGTATGTTTATTTATCTGTTTCTATATTATCATTATTCAATAAAGAGCAGTTTAACAACACAAACACATATCAAACAAGAACACGACACCTCTTACGGAATCCCCAGCTTTGTTTTGTAGATGCTCACGAATGGCTTCAACCCACAAATAGATCAGATCTTCTCCAAGATTTTCACTGTAAAAGTGGAAAGACACACATTTACACAAATAGACATATGCACACACGCACATAAGCACACACTACCCATGCATATACATACACACACACTACCCATGCATACACACACACACACCAAGCACACACACACAAACACACACACATTCAGCATTTTCTGTTGTCTGGTGCAAATATTTAACCCTTGCGTTACCAGAAAACTAGGAGGGCAGTAAATTTGAGTAATGTAAGTTGTATACTTTAAACACTAACCCATGAATTTCTAACCAAATCCTATCAAGCAATGCACTTATTGAAGATAATAACTTAAATTTACACAATCAGTTCAGATAAGATAGGAATTTTTCAAAAGAACACATGCAGAATACATTTTCATCAAAATTTGTCAACCACATATTTACTAATTCAGTAAAGTGGTTTGAGGACAAACAGACAAATAACACAGATAAAAACATCATCTTCTATGTTCTAAGCAGAGGTAATAACTGCTGACTTCTATTTATAACTCTTTGAAAAATAACAATACCCCTAATCTTTACCTTAAACCACTAAAATCATCATACAAACAAATGCACAACAAGTGCAAAATGACATTATTGTTTTGACGAGACAAAACGAAACATGCGATATTTCAACAAATATGTCTTTTTCCATTCTCAACAACTTCAATTCAAGACCTTTGTCAAAGATTAAGACTTTACCAGTATATTTCAGAAAGTCGGGCTTCCAAGTTCTGTCTTTCCATTCCACGCAACCACGGAGCACTGAAAGACATAGTAATTAACAGGTTTATTGAAATCTTTACATTACGTTTTGATTCATCGGTAAAGATGTGCCACCCCCCCCCCCCCCCCCTGCATTTCTCGGTTAATTCCATGTTTCCGTTTTTGCCTTTCTTACCAAACATAAAGCTGTATTTTATGAACCTTTTCAGCTAATTATCTTTTTGGAATACTAACCCTAACCCTATCCCTAACCCCCCCCCCCCCCCCCCCCCCTATCAGATGGAAAAACACAATGAACCACGACTGTGACAAATACTGCGGTGTACTGCAGTACATGGGTGGGGTGGGGGGGGGGGGGGGGGGGGGGTCCTAGTAGATAATGGCCTTTATCATGACTGCAATTAATTATTGAACAAAGATAATTAGCTGAAAATGTTCACAAAATACAGCTTCATGTTTGGTAAGAAAGGCAAAAACGGAAAAATTGAATTAACCGAGAAATGAAGGGGGGGTGGCACATCTTGACCTATACATTCATCTTTACAGTACAACAAGCAGTAGGCCTAATCTGTGTGATATCTTGCTTATATGTTTGGCCACCAAAAAGACAACAACAGTGAATTAAAGTAAACACTCTGAAAAATAGAAAGGTACTCTAATCACAGACTTCTTGTATATGTGAAAATATGATTTTGCTTCTATCAAATTTGTAAACTGAACTTTTTCACAGAGAGTAAGAGAGAGATAACTGCCACTATAGTGCCACAAGCTGGAGTCGCTCGCTATCCTAGATCTAAAATTCTACAAGATCATGCAGAAAGCCCTAATCACTGAAAGGTCGTTGCTACTATGCAGACCCTTTTCGCAGCATCCAATAAAATTGTTTTCTTCACTTGATGGCGTTTTCAAGCGTGCGTCTTATAAGCATGTGTGATGTAAGTGGGGTGCAGTTTTTACTTCTTTTTGGGGGGTATTGAGCCTTAAAACTGGGGTTGAAAATACCCCATAAAAGTGTAAACAGGGGGTGAGCGTACCCCTTGAGAGAGGAAAAAACCTCAGGAACCCATTATTTATATTTGTTGTCCTTCCCTGGCTTAAAGACTCCAGGGATCATCCCAACAGCCAAAGCAATTGAACACTATGGTACAAATGCACCAGCTAGAGATGAGAACATTACGAGTGCACGTGACCGGTTTTTTTATCACCCCGCCACATGGGCAGCCATACTCCGACTTCGGAGGATTTGGGACCTATGATGCTATGCTAGGAGCTTGCCATGGCTAAAGACAATCCCCACATAACTATGTAGAACATAATGTTGACTGGTGCCAGCCAGCACCAGTTCAACATTTTGATGTAGCCTTGGTGTTCTAGCTTATGTCAATTGGTCTGACACAGCCTTATGCTAAGGCAAATTATTTAGATTCTATTTTACGTCAACTCATTATTTAGATTCTATTTTACGCTAACTCATTATGTATGTTCTATTTTACGTAATTCATTATTCATATTTTATTGTACGTACACACAAGAAAAACACACCTAGAACAATGCACACCAACTGCATCCCTTCAAACAAAGTAAAGCATCATGGCGAATTCATGACTCGGTGAGAGCAAAGTGGTGAGAGCTTGATGAGTTAATAAAGATAAGCGATATATAAATACATATATATAATATATATGCATCATTATAATATAACACAACATTACATTACATAACATAGTCATAGGCATAGCAAGGCAACATTACAAAACATGAACCATTACTTCACATCACATTTTTACTGCAGACTTACTTCATCTGAAACATTGGCGGAGAGTGCAGAGGATAATCATCAGGGAGATGAATCTGCAATCCGCAAAGGAATTGATTGTGCAGCATACAGTAAAAATCGCTTACGTCAAAATTGAAGGGACTGAAATTTTATTTTGAGATAGCCAATATTTTGAGTTAAAAAGACTTTTCAACATACAGATTATTATACTGGGACCCAAAAATTATTGTGTGTTATCCACTGTTTTTGAGTTATCAGTTCTCCACTGTATATACATTTCAATATAACCACATACATGACACAGTATGCCCTCACCCTACTCCCTACCCAGCAACAATACCTTTTATCCTACTCACTAACCAACTGTTACCACACTCTCCAACAAAATACACACTCAATAACTACACACATACAATATGCACACACACACACACACACACACACACACACACACACACACACACACACACACACACACACACACTCTCTCTCTCTCTCTCTCTCTCTCTCTCTCTCTCTCTCTCTGTCTGTCTGTTTCTCTCTCTTTCTCTCTGTCTCCCCTTGACTCTGTCTATGCCCAGGTCTGTATCTGTTCCCCTCTTTTTTTTTCTATGTGAATTTTCCATATATATATATATATGCCTAAGATGCATGAGTAGTTAACTTGATGTAAGCTCAGTAGTGAAATGTGTTCTCGTTTGTTTTATTTTCATGTTCGCATGCTTTTCTTGTTTTATGTTCTATTTTTCTGTTTGCATGCTTTTCTAGTTTTGGTTTTATTTCATGAGCACAGAAAGTAAAAAAGCTGTCAAGCTTATTTCTTTATGCTCAATAAATATCATTTTGACAAGACTTGATTTGACTTGACTTCACTTCACACACACACACACACGTGCATGCGCGCGCCCACACACATTCACTGTGAGTGTGACAGTCAAAGGCACCCTCTTTTATGTCAGTCAGCAACCATTTGAATGTAAGATGGGAAGCTGACTGAACTATTTAACAACAAGCAAACAATAACTTAAGCAACAGGTTTATATTTAAGCAAATATGTACGCAGTGATGTACCGAAGATCAAAGAGTGATGGGACAAACTATCCTGAGACAAGAGAAATCAATAGGACAATGTCCTGGCTCTTGACAAATCAATC
Organism: Phymorhynchus buccinoides; assembly: GCA_017654935.2. NCBI lineage: Eukaryota > Metazoa > Mollusca > Gastropoda > Neogastropoda > Raphitomidae > Phymorhynchus > Phymorhynchus buccinoides. The sequence goes on from JAGGCT020001130.1 coordinate 17,332, forward strand.
AGAAAAAGCGTGAATTGTGTTGAAAATTCAGACACTTGTCCTGACAGGGGAGAACACAATAGGACATTTTCAATGTTAATAGGTCAATGGCCTATAAGTATGACCAGGGTCTCGGGACATCACTGATATATAATATGTATTGTCCAGGATAAAATGACATACACAAAAAAGCACATACAATAACCATTCACTCCATAAGATGATGACAGACAAACATAAATCAGCCATATTATGATATTTGTTATGTGTGTACATGTATATATATACACACATATATAAATATGGTTTACAAAACCACACGCACATTAACCCTTTTGCTCTTATCTATCCAAATGTAGCTGATCATAATGTTATAGTATACATGTAGCAAAACTAGCAGTCACTGTTAGTCTTCTGTTTTCTGGGGGTTTTATACTCCTAATCAAAGTTCTGCAATTGTGTAAGCATGTGTCAAAGAATACAATGAATATGATGGGCAATTCCAGTATGACGGGAAATGCAAAAACAAAGATTCAATTAAAACACACGTGTGTGTGTGTGTGTGTGTGTGTGTGTGTGTGAGTATGTGTGTGTGTGTGTGTGTGTGTATGTCAGTGCTGACTGTGCACGCGCGCGTGTGTGTGTGTGTGTGTGTGAGAAAGAAAGAGAGCATTGCATACAAACATGTGTATTTTACTTTCTAGTGAACTATTATTTGTTTGCCTTTAATTTTCTTGTTCTCAATATAAAGTGCACTGAGCTCATGTGAGAAAGAGCGCTATATAAATTCACAGTATTATCATTATTACTTTAAAAAAGCCAAGCTTGGTTTTGGTTCATGTATTGTTGTAATAAAACTGAAAAGGTTAAATTTAAGGAAGCTACAATACCTGGAGACTCAAAGTCCATTTAGGGTGAGGCGTCTGATCAACTACACGGATGCAGAATATCCGTGAAGCTTCATCAATGGCACACCACTCATCTCCATAAATAGCTGACAGTGCCTCTATCTCGTCTTTCTGTTCGTACACACACACACACACATGCACACACACATGTACACACACTCACACACAAATACAATGATGCATGCACACACACACACATGCATGCACACACACACACACATACACATGTACACACACACACATTCACACACGTGTACACACACACACAAACACACACAACTTAAGTGTGAGCAAGCAAATTCATTTTTGAAGTGCCTCATGTTAGTTGTAACAAAAGGTCAACAAAAATATTAACAATGACTCAGCATTAAGTAAGGTATATCTTTCCATCAGTATGCACTAAATTATCTTCCTGTCTGCCTCTTTGCAGACCTAAATCATGAGCACAAGTGTGTGTGTATACATGTATCATTGTATGTGTACTCGAGTTGAAAAGATCTCTCTCTCTCTCTGACTGTGTGTGTGTGTGTGTGTGTGTGTGTGTGTGTGTGTGTGCTAATCTGCTATCTCTCTTTCTATGACTAATATGTGGCAAGATTGAACGTGGTGACAGCCCTGACATGGCCTTTGCTGTCGACGGGGCTATAATTTTAATCTTAATCTCTCTATGACAGTGTCATGAGTGTGTGTGTGTGCTGCCTGCATGTGTGTGTGTGTGTGTGTGTGAGAGAGATGGAGAGAGGAGAGAGAGAGAGAGAGAGAGAGAGAGAGAGAGAGAGAGAGAGAGAGAGAGAGAGAGAGAGAGAGAGAGAGTGAGCGCGCGTGTGTGTGTGTGTGTGTGTGGGGGGGGGGGTGGTGCGGTGCACGCGGCGCCCGTGTGAATGTTCTTTCTGTTCCCCAGCTTAAACACTCTGGGGGCACACCCAGTGCCATGTGAACATTTCGCATGGCCTTGGGTGGGAAGATTACGTGTATGGCTGCTTTTAAAGGGCCCCGCCATATGGGCGCCATACTCCGACTTCAGGGGAGTGTGAATATGAATGTCAATCTCTGAGACTGAGTTCAAGCAGACATAAAAGGGTCCGGACATGAAATGATAAATGAGTAAGTCACTAAGAGTAAGATCATAAGTCATGATATGTGGCATCCAACTGAACTTCCAATGATTGTGGCTCTTTAGTTGATCAGCTAATTCTCACGAACCTGTCTTTCAAGACATTCTTCCGCCATGTGTTTTTCTTTGTAGGGCCTATGGCACCAGATCTATGCAAAAATAACTATTTGGATCGCTAGGTAGCTACCCGGGTCGTTAACTCCATAGAACGACGTGGTTTATCCACCATTGCTGTTCTAGAAAAGTCACATGATATCTATTTTTAAAACGCCTTTTTACCAGAACTTGATTGTTTCCTTGTAGAGCACCTTTGGCACTCTCTGTATGCTAGTCAGTCGTTTCTGGCTATGACTACCAGATAGCAGAGGAGGAAGATGCTATTCTGGCGGGCTGAGCTAGAATTTGTTTATTTTGGAGATGCCTTGCCCAGGGTACACCCCCACTCTCTCGGCCAAAGGGATTTGAGAACAGCTGGCGTCGGAGAAGGTCATCAAAGGCCGTGACAATTAACCAATCCCTTTGGCTTCAGCACCAGAGCCGGTGCAAATGCCCCCCTCGTTTGAGAGTCATAGTATTCAACAAGATCCGGAATATACAGCTCTCATGTTACTGTTGGTTGCTGCTACCAATCGTGACTGTTGGTTGACTGCCTGCTAAAGTCAGAATTGAGTATAAACAGAATCGCCACCCTCTGCTTTCAATGTCTCAACTCCGAATCTGTGCCCTCGATCTTTCTGACCCGGCTCCTTTAGCCTTACATGCCTTATAGAGCACTGAGATCACAAGACTCTTCTCTGCTTACTTTCCCTAGATATACTTACTTCGATGTGATGTGAAGGTCTGTAGATCTCCGTGCATGACATGGAGCTGACCTTTGATGGTTTTGTAGAATTGGTCGTGAGTCTTGTGGCGGCTCTTCGTTTTTGCACACACACACACACACACACACACACACACACACACACACACACACACACACACACACACACACACACACACACAGAGAGAGAGAGAGAGAGAGAGAGAGAGAGAGAGAGAGAGAGAGAGAGAGAGAGAGAGAGAGAGAGAGAGAGAGAGAGAGAGAGAGAGAGAGAGAGAGAGACGTACATATATACACACTCAGACACACCCTCCTTCAGTAGGCCCCTGAAGGGAAGCAAATATAAAACCCTTCCAGTCCCCCTCCCCCGCTTTCCCCGTCCCCACAACCTCGCCCCCTTAATTTCTCCTTATCCCCAATCCACCCCCACAAATTTTAATTAGCTTAGGTTGCTGGGAAGTGCCATCATGCAGTTGGCTGCATGCTGAACGGTCCCTGACTGGCCAGGTCGTAAGCATAGATTAGGGGCAGTGGCTATTTAAACAAATCTTTAACCTCTTACTGTCATACCACCAGGACAGTATTTTAAACTCAATGTCATACCATCATGAGGACGTACTTAATTTGACTCACTGTCACGCATACAATCAGGACACAGTACTTTTAAACTCCCAAAGCCCTCCCCCCTTTCCGTTGAGTAATAGCCTTCATAGGCTCCTTCAACGTAACTGGTCATGTCACTGAGGTCAGGTAGGTAGGACGACTACGTCTCGCGGCCTACCAAGCGTCCTTTCTCTTGATTGGGCTTTGACAAAAATTATGTTGGCACAGCTGTGACGGTTTTAATAGACTACCAGTCATATAATTACACTGGTATTTTAATTTACTACGGTTTGGGTCTTTGTCCAGGAGGTTTTTAAATTTATATCTGGTGCAAGTTTTGTTTGAGCAGGAAGTGCGTTCCAATAGTTAGTTACTCTGTTACTGAAAAAGTGTCTCCTGGTGTGGTAGTTATGCTGTACTGTGTTAGTATTTTTAATTCATGATTTCTAGTCTTTGAAAATTTTGAGATCTGGAACAAGTTTTTGTCACTATTGCGCATGTCAGGACCGTTAAGAATGTTATAAACATTGATTAGGTCACCACGAAGTCTTCTGTATTTCAAGGATGGTAAATCAAGTTCAAGTTCTTCTTCTCTTCTTCTGTGGTGGCGACCAACTTCTATTTACAGAAGCAAATGTACGCACTTAGCTATAGGGGTGTGACCAAAGGAGAATAAAAAAGGAAACAGAGGAGAAACAAAACAAAAATGAAGCAAAAATGCCCCAGGAGCTTACAGATCTTAGCTTAGCTCTTCCTTGTCCTACGGTTGCTGAAGTTATTCACATTCTTGTTGTTTATTGAAGCCACTGAGAAGTCCAATTTAAAAACAGAAACAAAGACATAAAACTGACACAAAACCCCCAAAAAGTGTGAAACATAGGCCTTTTCGCAGTATCTAGGCAAGACCAATCCGGCTACCGTAGCGGTGTGTCTGTGTACTATTGTTCAAGGGTGCGCATGACTCCATTCACGCAGGTCATGTAAGAGAATGAGGACAACTAGGCCTCGCGGCCTCTTAATGTGTCCTTTCCGATTATTTGTAGGCCTATTCTTTTTCATGATTTTATGATACAACAGCATAAAACTATGATGAGAGAGAGAGAAGAAGACTGAAAACAAAAGAGAGAGAGAGAGAGAGAGAGAGAGAGAGAGAGAGAGAGAGAGAGAGAGAGAGAGAGAGAGAGGGAAACTGTGTGTGTGTGTGTGTGTGTGTGTGTGTGTGTGTGTGTCAGTGTGAATGTCTAGGAGAAGTAGATCTTAAGTGGTACGTAGGGAGTCTGAATGAGAAAGGTCTTAAGTGGTAGGTTCCACCGTAGAAAGATTTACTATTTTAAACCCGAGTGAACCCGATCGAGGACGAAAAGACCAGGGCTTGAGGCCGAGTTGACCTGTCCCCGGTGCCGAGTTGGCATGAGGCCGACCTGGTAAAAGGCCGAGTTGACTGGCATTCGATATAATGCCACAATGTGGCTCTTTCAACTATCACCAAGACCAAGAACCCACCCCCCCCCCCCCCCCACCCCCCCCACACACACACGCATGCGCGCGCGCAACGGACTAACATCACGGATGCTAGGTTCAGCCAAAGAACTTTTACACAAGAGGGTATTTGGTTAGAGAAAAAGCAATATCATCATCATCATCATCATCATCATATAGTAAAAAGCCAAGTGTCCGTGTGTGTGTGTGTGTGTCTGTCTGTCTGAAACACAAAACAGGCCTTATAACTCCGCCGTTTTTTGACCGAATCGCTTCAAATTTGCTGTGAGCCCTGACGGGGCGATGGCAACGGCAACCAAGGCGGCCGTGTCAATTGCGCGGTTTGGCAAATGCGCGAAACGCGTATCCAGCGGACTCTCGGCGCCCGTAGATGACCAGGGATGGTGACTATCGGTGTGCCAAACCGGAAGCGAATCGGTTCAGAAATGTGTGCGCTATACGCTGCTTCACCTTTTCACGAATAACTTGCTCCGCCGTTTTTTAAGCGAATCGCTTCAAATTTGCTGTCAGGCTTGCTATGGCCCGGGCAACGCCTGGCAGCAAATTTGAAGAGAATCGGGAGAGCGCGTCACTCTCAGAGCAGCGCCAACGGGACACGGGGCCTTATAACTCCGCCGGTTCTTAACCGAATCGCTTCAAATTTGCTGTACTCAGCGTTACCAGTACTTGGCGTTACCGTTTCTAGGGAGAGTGCATCACTCTCAGAGCAGCGCCAACGGGAAACGGGGCCTTATAACTCCGCCTTTTCTTAACCGAATCGCTTCAAATTTGCTGTACTCAGTAAGGTGCGGGGGGTTGTAGAACGGGATGAGTGAAGAAGATGGAAGGAGGGAGAGAGACAACAGTAATAATAATATTTCGCGGACCCGGCGAAACCAGTACTCAGCGTTACCAGTACGTGGCGTTACCAGTACGGTGCATTGCCATTACTAGGCGTTGCGCTAGTAATGCATACATTGGCGTTTAAGTTGCCGAAGTAATCCTCAACTTCGTTTGTTTCTGATCCCACAGGTCGATCATCGAGAGCAAAACAACTTTCGTTTTTGTACTTCAAGGGCAGTAACTTAGTTGAAAAGATCGAAGTTCCGGCAAATATTAGTCGCAGGAGAACTTTTTTCTTTAGTTGTAAATAAACATATTATTGCTAGGTCGAATGTTTTGCTTCTGAAATGTATTGGATTGAAACATATTTGTAAATGACATTTTAAAAGTCAAGTTTGCTCCATGTTTGTTTGATTTAGTAAAAGTTGTCGGGCGTATGAATATATTTTAGGAAAAGTATTCCCAAACTGTCAAGATGGTGGCTTACCGACGACGTGTCGCTCGTCCTCTGCTATTTTTGTTCTTCATTGTTGACATTGCTCTTTGTCAGGATGGTGTACTTGAGAACAACAGAGTCTTCGACGATAGACCGAGCAGAGGAAAGAAGTTTGCACCTGCAAATGATGGCTTCAATGAACCAAGGATCCCCCCAAATAATGTGGGTGGAGTTGACAAACTTCTTGGTGCAGGTGCTGGTGCTGGTGCAGACGGCACAGGCCAAGATGGCAAAGTTTACAGAGGAGCAAACGTCGTGAACAACAAGTTACCACTTGCTGCTGGATCTCACGGTGAAAATCCTCAACCTGGAGGGGGACAATTTGCTGTCCGTAACCAGGGAGCTGGCCTCAGGAATCCCGTGCCTTTTATGAATCAGAACCCACCACGGATGAATCCAGAGTTCCACAACCCAAACCCAAACATGAACGTTCACAACCCTGGCAATATAAACGAGATGGGCAAAGTTGTCAGCATGACGAAAAACAAACCATCAAAAATCAAAATCTCTAAAAGTGTTGAGTGTACAGCAGATGTCCTGAAATTCTGCAGCCAGGGTATCAAAGACAACAACTTTGCCATTCTTGATTGTCTTCAAAATGATGAGAAGGTATAATAATACTTTAATAGATAAGTGTAATTTATTATCTCCCTTGAATATTACGTAATGAATTATTAATTATTTCTGCAACACTTCAAAAATGAAAATGTCCGTGTTCCCACGGCGGCCACTTTGAAATAAAGACGATTTCTTTCTGCTTGTGCAAAGAAAAGAAAATTTCCAAGTACTCATCGAGTGTGTGACTGTGAAGGAATCGTTTTGATTGCTAGCTAGGCCCTTCCGGTTATCGTTCTAATCTACGGTAATTCAAGAGCAGTAATTCACCGGTAAACTGAGCTTTCACTTTGAAAGCTGTCGGCTCAGAATTTAAGCCTTCAGCACAGTTTAAATGAATGGATGGAAATTGGTCAATCCTTTTTCAATTTTTGTAAATCTTGTTGTCACGTATGGAAAATGTCCATAGCTCAGTTGCCTGTTGTCATCACAGCTTGACAGCTACCGATCACACAAAAAATGGCTTCGCTTTGGGCAGCGGTTTGTTTACATTTTTATAAGAAAAGTGACTTCCCTTTCGTAACGGTGGACTGACGTCTGTCGAACTTTCAATCGCCTTGATTCTTGGAAGAAAGCAGTGTCACAAGCTTTTCTATATGAGTCATGAATGAAAAAATAGAACAATGTCAATACATCTTTACTCCAAGTTAACTATTTTTTTTCCAATTTTATCAGCATTACAATGGGAATTGCCTAAATATTTTTTTATGCACATCCCTAATATTAATAAATAATATATTTTTCAACGCAGGAAGGAAAGGCTCCTGATACTCCTTAATGTGATTAGGTATTTTCAAGACAATTCTGATGGC
>JAGGCT020001131.1:0-25000 GCA_017654935.2 Phymorhynchus buccinoides
AGAAGGTACTATTACTCTTCTTTGATAAAAGCCAGAAGGTACTATTACTCCTCTTTGATAAAAGCCAGAAGGTACTATTACTCCTCTTTGATAAAAGCCAGGAGATACTATTACTCCTCTTTGATAAAAGCCAGGAGATACTATTACTCCTCTTTGATAAAAGCCAGGAGATACTATTACCCCTCTTTGATAAAAGCCAGGAGATACTATTACTCCTCTTTGATAAAAGCCAGGAGATACTATTACTCCTCTTTGATAAAAGCCAGGAGATACTATTACTCCTCTTTGATAAAAGCCAGAAGGTACTATTACTTCTCTGATAAAAGCCAGAAGGTACTATTACTTCTCTTTGATAAAAGCCAGGAGATACTATTACTCCTCTGATAAAAGCCAGGAGATACTATTACTCCTCTTTGATAAAAGCCAGAAGATACTATTACTCCTCTTTGATAAAAGCCAGAAGATACTATTACTCCTCTTTGATAAAAGCCAGGAGATACTATTACTCCTCTTTGATAAAAGCCAGGAGATACTATTACTTCTCTTTGATAAAAGCCAGGATACTATTACTCCTCTTTGATAAAATCCAGGAGATACTATTACTCCTCTGATAAAAGCCAGGAGATACTATTACTCCTCTTTGATAAAAGCCAGGAGATACTATTACTCCTCTTTGATAAAAGCCAGAAGATACTATTGCTCCTCTTTGATAAAAGCCAGAAGGTACTATTACTCCTCTTTGATAAAAGCCAGGAGATACTATTACTCCTCTTTGATAAAAGCCAGAAGGTACTATTACTCCTCTTTGATAAAAGCCAGAAGGTACTATTACTCCTCTGATAAAAGCCAGAAGGTACTATTACTCTTTGATAAAAGCCAGAAGGTACTATCACACAAAAGAACAAGAGTGTCACCAAGCGGCAGACATCCATCTCCCTGTTATGCAACCCCAATTCTTCGCTTGATAGCACTACCAATAGCGTATGTGTGTGTGTGTGAACTGGCTTCAGTTTGTCTCCCCCCCCCCCCCGTCCCCCCATATTGAGTCTTGTTATACACGTTTCTAAATGTGTTGCAGTTCGGCTCACTAACTCTGGAGGAAGACAAATCTGCACCAGCTTTGTTGGTGTGTGTTTGTTGACATGGCACTATCGGTATCTCTTCAATTAACTGAAAACCAAAATTCCTTGTCGCTTGGCGCACTTTGAACATTGAATGTTACGATGGAAATTATACATGCAAGTTCAACATACATTATGGACTTTTGTTTCTTGACATTCCCATTTAAAAAAAAAAAGGTCATTGTTTTTATTTTTGGGTGGGTGTATGACTTTTAATTGTTGATACCAAAACAATCCTGAACTTGTCTTCTTCACTATTTTTGTTTTGTTTTGTTTTGAATCAAAGTGTGGGCAGGATGTTAGCCAGTCATATTCCTAACGATTTAGCCCAACCACAACAGATGCAGGTCGTTTTTGTTACCGAGTTGAGTTCCAGCAAAGTCACTGTTCAAGTTTGGAAGATCATCTGTTTGACACTTTGAGATATTATTTTGACTTGATAGAACGATTTTAGTTCCTAAGTCAAACATGATCTGCAAGGCAATGACTTTATCGTAAAAAATAATAATCAGTTTTTACCAATTCACATGTATGGTAAAAAAAAAATAATTGTAAAGCTATTGATCTTTTATAAGTACAGATGTGAAGTGTATGATGATGCATGATGATGTAAAATGAAGTGTGATTCTACATGATGATGCTGTTGACATCATTTGGGGAATCCTGAACTTCGATCACAGTTTGTATCAGTATTTTAGTGATATATAAGAATTAGAAAACCGTTGCTTTTCTCTCTTTGTAATTGTTTTAAAGAAAAATATTTTCTCCAAATTTAAAAGTACCGTATTTTACGGATTATAAGGCGATACTTTTTTTTTCTAGACCGAGACTCCTGCGCCTTATAATATGACTGATAATATAGTAAGAAACTATAATAACAAAATTCATTTTTTGTGTAAAATGAACCTTATAATCTGGTGCGCCTTATAATCCATAATATGGTACTATAAATCTAATTTCTTGTCGAGTTTGCAAATGTGTGGTTTCCTATTTATTCCGTTCTATTATTGTTATTACTGGGTGGTGGTGGTTGTTTTACGTTAAGGCAATACTTTTCCCCCAGACTGAGACCTTATGAAAATATAAAAAACAATGTGAATTTGTGCACAATTTGGGTGGTGCGCCTTACAGTCAAACAAATTTGGTAATGTTTTTGTTGTGGAAATGTAATTCTCTCTGTATGTAGATGTGCCTCAGTTTGAAACGATTTTTGTTTTGTGTTTGAGTGCATGGGACAAAGATAAAGGTTTGTATATTTTGATTGCTGTACTTCTGTGTGGATATTTCAGTGTGTGAGGCTTGTTTCACAATTGTGTTTACCAACTGCCTTGTTTTCTGTTGTCAGAATATATTGTTTGACTGTGCTGTACAGCATTATTTATCATTAAATGGGTTATATGTAGATCCTTGGTAGCTTTTTTATTTTATTTTATTGAATGCGGGAGTAAAAGATTGCAAACCTGACTCATTCACAAAACGCAATATAAATGCTGCTGGTAATTTAATAATGATTAAAAAAAAGAAAGCAATCACTTCACACATCGAGTTTTTCATAGAATCATTCAACTCTTTATCAATCAATCATTCAACTCTTTATCAATCAATCATTCAACTCTTTATCAATCAATCATTCAACTCTTTATCAATCAATCATTCAACTCTTTATCAATCAATCATTCAACTCTTTATCAATCAATCATTCAACTCTTTATCAATCAATCATTCAACTCTTTATTTATCAATCAATCATTCAACTCTATCAATCAATCATTCAACTCTTTATCAATCAATCATTCAACTCTTTATCAATCAATCATTCAACTCTTTCAACTTTATCAATCAATCATTCAACTCTTTATCAATCAATCAATCATTCAACTCTTTATCAATCAATCATTCAACTCTTTATCAATCAATCATTCAACTCTTTATCAATCAATCAATCATTCAACTCTATCAATCAATCATTCAACTCTTTATCAATCAATCATTCAACTCTTTATCAATCAATCATTCAACTCTTTACACACAGTTTGTCAAGTTTGCTCCAAAAACATTTCAGCTATGAACATACACACGCTAAGGCCTGGTACACAGTACATCTGGATTTTCCACACGGAAATAACAAGTAAAAGAAAGAAGGAACAAAATATACGGATTAGGGGAAATACGGACACGTGTGCTTATTTTTTCCTTCTTTCTTTTACTTATTGATTATTTCCGCGCGGAAAATCCGGATGTACTGTGTACCAGGCCTAAAAGATACCAAAATGTATTTACACTATGTTGCAAGCAGTAGTTGATAATTGTTCTGAATACTGATAATTGCCTTTGGTGTTCAGAAAATTAAAGCATACATGATACAATAAAAAAAGCAAACACACACACACAAACCCCCCACATACACGCATCCAGAGTATGCTATACTTAATGCATTTCATAATAATTATACCAGCATTTTCAAGTGCTCACAGTCACACACACACACACTAAAAACATTTCACTCATGAATATTGATTATAATATTCACACAATGAATACATAATAATGGGTGAGATAAATATAGATTTTTCAATCTCAGCATGAGTTCACAAGCAGCAGCACTCTTTGCAGACAGAAGGAAATACACTACACCCAGCAACTTGACTACTGCAGTTTAGTTTTGTAGTCCTTTTCCGTCCGTTTCAGAGGAATATTACCTGCAACACAACAGTACATGTTTATCTTGAGCTTTGATCCCCCATTGTGAATGCAGAAAACAACCATACTTCTAGTAGTTTAAAACTATGAGGAGATACTTTATCCCCCATTGTGAATGCAGAAAACAACCATACTTCTAGTAGTTTAAAACTATGAGGAGATACTTTATCCCCCATTGTGAATGCAGAAAACAACCATACTTCTAGTAGTTTAAAACTATGAGGAGATACTTTATCCCCCAGACTGAGACCCCTTCAACTTATATGACGGATTTCAGAATTCTGTGTAAAATTTAGAGGTGAACCTTACAGCCCATAATATTTGGTATATTTTATGACACCATTCTTCCAGGTCTTGCTATCTGCTTATCATATAGTAATTTAGCAAGTGTCCGTGTGTGTGTCTGAAGCACAAAACGGGCCTTATAACTCTGCCGTTTTTCGACCGAATCGCTTCAAATTTGCTGTGAGCCCTAACGGGGCGATGGCAACGGCAACCGAGGCGGCCGTGTCATTTGCGCGGTTCGGCAAATGCGCGAAACGCGCATCCGCCGGCCTCTTGGCGCCCGTATCTCCGGTGTTTCTGGGCCGATTGCCTTCGCATTTGGCAGGAAGATGACCGGGGACGGTGACTATCCGTGTACTAAACCGGAAGCGAATCGTTCAATAAACGCGCGCAATATATGCCGCTTCATGCCGCTTCACGTTTTCACAAACCGCAGCGTAACCATACCAGATATTGACTCGCAATTTGGAATGGGCATGACCTGGTGATAGTGACTATCTTGGTGCAAAATTTCAACAGCATCCGTTCATAAACGCGCGCTATCACCCGATTTAGATTTTGCAGGCAACCAAATCGGAAACTAATTTCATTCACCACTTTAGGCACCAATGTCTCGACAAGGGGGGGCCAGAGCGTGGCTGTTTCTCTCTCTCTCTCTCTCTGTGTCTGTCTCTCTCTCTCTCTGCCTTTGTCTGTCTGTCTCTCTCTGTGTGTCATGTCTCTGTATGTCTATGTGTCTCTCTCTGTGTCTGTCTGTCTCTCTCTCTGCCTCTCTCTCTCTCTCTCTCTCTCTCTCTCTCTCTCTCTCTCTAATAACATAATATTTCGCGGACCCGGCAAAACCGGTACTCATTACCGGTTCTTGGCGGTACCGGTACTAGGCGTTGCCGGTTCTGGGATTTGCCAGTACTAGGCGTTGCGCTAGTTCATCATAATTAGTTGCCCGCTCCATGAGACAGGATGTAATCCACAATGGGGCACACACAACGCACAACACACATAAAGAAAGAACAAAGTACATTCAACATTTACAACCGTATTTTTCGGACTATAAGGCTTTTATTATAAGACGCACCCTGTAAGTTTGACACAAAATTCAGATTTTGTTCTTATATTTTCTTACTATATTATTAGCAGACCTGCTTACCCTTATAATGAACAACCTGGAATTTGCCACAGAAAAACCCGGAATTTGAGAAAAAAACAACAGAATTCACATCGCAATGTCGCTTATGCCGCCTTGTGAAATTTTGAAGTCCACGTTGCAGTACTTGCAGTGTGCATACTCGTCTCCCAAACACGAACTTGTTATCCTGGCACTTTCAAATACTTTTGAGAAAACTTCTGCTTCACTTTTGGCCGTTTCACCCTATCACTGCTGTCGTTTGTCGAAGATTTCTGGCGCTTGCCGCCTGCGGTTGACTTGCCTGACGACATGTTTGGCTCAAAACTACAATCTCTGCCAACAAGAAATACCCTTGCGTCTTTTCATACAAACGGAAACAAATAATAGACGTTTTTTTTAAAACCCGGGATTTTCAGCGTTCACCCTGAATTTATTATTTTACCCAGACTTTTTGCAAATTCCTGGGATAATTCCGGCAAAACCGGGAGGGTAAACAGGTCTGTGTTAGTCATATTCAGGCATGAAAACTGATGTTAAAAAAAAGATATTTTCCAGCTGAGAAATCCTTCTACCCGGATTTTTTACTATCGTCGGAACTTTTGTTGTTGGGTCGTCGGCCATTTTTGTTAGCAACTGCACACTTGACCAAATATGAACCACGCCGTTTGAGAATAACATCGCGCTCGCATTATCGGCGGAGTAAATTATTTTTTGGCGGAGATTCCTTCAACTATGAACATTTTTTGGTGGAGACGGCGGAGCTGTTTTCATGCCTGATAAGGCGCAGGGGTCTGAGCCAGTCTGGGAAAAATGTATCGGCTTATACTTATAGTCCGAATAATACGGTACTTGCTTTACAGTATTGTACCATATTTTACGGACCATTCTTCTTCTTCCATCGCTCAGACAGTTTTCTGTCAATTATGAGTGCAGATGCCGTTATGCGCCTAAGTAAGAAATAATTAGGCCCAGCATATCCAACTTCGGCTGGAGGAATTATTTTTGAAAATGTTTCTTGAAAAAAGGCAGGAGAATGGACCGGAAAGGCAGAAAGATAGGTATTAGGTACTTTATAGTCACAGATACATTTCTGTGAAATTCGAGTTGCTCCCACCTGGAGAGCGCGTCGCAGCCAGAGATGCGCCACCCATTTTTTTCTTCTGCATGCGATTTTTTGGTGTGACTGATGAGGAAGGAAAGGTGTGTGTGTGTACATTTTTACCAAAATGACAACTTTTTCATTGCCATTGGGTTTAACGTGTGATAGTAGATGACAGCAAGCAAAGGGAAAAGGCAAGAGTCAAAGAGAGTGACAGATTTGGGGAAGTTACAAGCACAGAACTTCCAGAAGGTGGGGGAACTATTTATCCCCCCGGTATCCCCACAGGGGGATAGGGACTATAAGTCGATACTTTTTTCCTAGACTCCTGCGTCTTATAATGTGACCGATGATATAGTAAGAAACAATAAGGGTGCGCCTTGTAGTCTGTACAATATGGTATGTAATACAAGAAGCGAGGAATGATGAGTTGACAAGTAGTACAGGTAAAAGGTAAAACAAGCATGAAACAAAATCGGTACCTGGTGGAGCAACAAAGTACTCCTCCTCAGTTTTGGTGGCATTGGACAAAATCTTGGCTCGACAGTTGCCTTCATTTTCCATATCTTCGCGAAGGTACAGTGCTCTGAAAATTACAACATTCACTGATCAGTAAATAGCTCAAGATTATAAATTGTAAACATCCACATATTTAGACAACGACGAAGGGCATTCCTAGCACACTGTTCCTCAGTCCTATTACACTGGCAGGGTACAAGGGCATTCCTAGCACACTGTTCCTCAGTCCTATTACACTGGCAGGGTACAAGGGCATTCCTAGCACACTGTTCCTCAGTCCTATTACACTGGCAGGGTACAAGGGCATTCCTAGCACACTGTTCCTCAGTCCTATTACACTGGCAGGGTACAAGGGCATTCCTAGCACACTGTTCCTCAGTCCTATTACACTGGCAGGGTACAAGGGCATTCCTAGCACACTGTTCCTCAGTCCTATTACACTGGCAGGGTATCCCTGTAGGGGGGGGGGGGGGGTGCAATGCCTTTCTAAAGGGCCTGCTACACTACATACCATTTGATGTCAATGCGATGTGATTTTGACGATGTGAGTCATGATTCACTTGAAATTCATGCATTAGGTCTACTTCAGTATAGTGAGCGAAAATAGCAGAATTATTTTTAGACGGAAATATTTCATGTGAATCACGACTCGCATTGTCACAATTGCATCGCATTGAGATCGGATCGTAAAATCGTAAGCAGGCCCTTAAGGCTGAAGAAAAATACTGCTATTTTAAAGGGATTTACATGTTCTTGAAGCAAAGTACAAAGAATGTCATGGGCAGTGACAAGTGGTGGTAGGGACAAAATATGGGAAGGTGAGAAAGGGAGGTAGCTCCTAAGGTTTTATAACTTGGTCTGCAGGCAAAGGCCAATATACAACATACAAATCATCACAATCAATCATTACAATCTACATACCTTATCATTCTTTCCTGAGGTTTGATTAATCGGGTGGAGTATTGTCATGTATGCGTGTGTGTGTGTGTGTGTGTGTGTGTGTGTGTTCATGTATGATTTTAATGCAAGTGATTCTTCATTTCTTGATCTGTTATAAAGCGCAAAGAGAACAAATTTTTATTGTGAGGTTTTGCGCAATATAAGAATATCTTTATTATTATTATTTTTGTTTAAATAATGAATTCAGGCACAGAGCCGGAAGAGAAACATCCATGCAACTAAAAATAAACAACATTTACAATACAATACAACACAAATTATTCAACATCATTTTCTCACCGATTTTGCATCAGACAGGACAGGGACTCAACACCCTCGGTGTCCACTATGTACAGCTGATTGGCAGTGACAATAGTTAATACAACAACATGCAAATCATTACAATCTACATACCTTACCACTAAATAGGAGCAGTGTGGGTCTGCCTGGGCTGTGCCCCCCAAAAAAACAACAACAAAACAACAACCGTTGGCAAAAGACCCCTATAACCACATATTTTCTTCATCAGTATCACACAAGGAATGGAATGTGAGATACCGTATTTTATGGACTATAGGGCAACCCCCCCAAAACATTTCTTTACACAAAATTCAGATTTTGTTACTACACTTTCTTACTATATTATTAGTCATATTTTAAGGCGTAGGGGTCTCAGTCTAGGAAAAAAGTATCACCTTATAGTCCGTAACCCCCTGTGTGGATACTGGGGGGTCTTTTGTATAAATAGTTCCCCTACCTGGAAATTCTGTGCTTGAAACTTCCTCAAATCTGTCATTCTCTTTAACTCTGTCACTCTCCTTAACTCCTATTATATATATAAATATAAGGGACAGGGGTCTAAGTCTGGGGGAAAAATATTGCTTTATAGTCCGTAAAATACGGTAGTTTGACCATTTTTTGTTCTCACCGATCTTCCAGCAGACAGGACAAAGGCTCAACGTCTTCGGTGTCCACCATGTACAGCTGATTGGCGGAGTGGATGGCGGCCGACAGTCGCTGCACACCTTCCTCATTGCTGAACTCCACCAGCGACAGTCGCTCCAAGTGATCCACCAGCTCGCGGCTGATCTCCTCCACCTGTAGAGATCATTTTCTTTGTCTTTCAAATCAGGGGGGGTAGAATCGGACATGCTGGCCCTAGCTGAAGATAGGCACATAACGGCACATGACACTGGGCATAATATGACTTCTTATGGCACATAACTCCCCAGCATGAAAAAAGGGTAAAAGGGGGGTCGAAGGCCCCTGCAGGGCCGATCAAGACTTTTGAAGGGGGGGTTTGAAACATTTTTTAACGGGGTTTTGGGGCATCTAGGCCCCGGTGGGCTCAGGGGAACAGCCCCCGGCCGAAAACAAGTTTTCAACATTTTAAACTGTTTTGCAGCATCTCCTGTGAGCTCAGAACAGAACTTCTTAAGAGCGTTTTATCAGTTTTGCACCTTGCAGTCATAACACACAAGACAATCAAACATTATCACCTTATTGCAAGAGCATCTCCTTTTTTTTTTTTTTGACAGCCGAGGGGGGGGGGGGGGGGGGTGCTGCAGCACCCAAAGCACCCCCCCCCCCCTAGATCCGGCCCTGCCCTGGCAGGGTACAGGGGCAGAGCCCCGTCGGACGATTCAGGGGGGCAACTTAAGAGAGATAAACGAGACAGACAGTTTGAGTCTCATAAGCCTTGTAAAATTATTACATTGCCTTTGTAAACTTCCAAGATAGAACAACCAAGTTCAAAATGCCCCAAATCGCTTATGGTCATTTTTAAAAAAAACATGAAATAAAAAAAATCTGAAGTTCAGTTTCTGGTAAAATTAAAAATACTGAAATCAGTGTAAAAATGAAAGAGTAGCACCCATGCAGGAATTATCTGAGCGATCGAAGAAGAAGAAGAATCAATGCGCAAAGTGCGTCCAGATTTTTAGGGGGTCACCTGGCTATTTCAGGGGGTCTCTCTTTATCATTTTGTAAACATTAAAATAATAAAGTGCACCAAGTAAACTGGCTATTTTTAGTGACACCCTGTCTGAAACCCAGTGCAGATGGAAGTCTTAGATGCACATAATTCTAGATGCATCAGAATTAACACTGATGATTCATGTGCATTATGTATATGCTAGCAAAGGAGTTAACTGCTATTTTGGAAAGCTGGGCTGAATTCCACCAGCAAAAATCACTCCAATGATCCACCTGATCTCTTCCACCTGTCAAAGCATTAGTCAATAATAATATATAGTGATTTCTTATATAGTGCACACCTCTCAGTTACACTGCAGCTCTTTACGCTTTACATGTTTAAAAATAAGGACTACATAAAGTATCACATAAAAATACATGATAATACAAGCATTAATACAGTACATAAGTAGGTGACAGACAGACTATATAAACATCAGATATAAGGTGCACACTATTATAACTTATTTAATATATTTAAAAAATTTTGTGGTTTGGTGGTGCTAATGCACCCAAGGTAATATGGTAATATTGTAATATGGTATATATGGTCTTTTACTCTCTTTACCTTAACTTTGACCTTTGACCTTGAACATCGTCAATTGTTTTGGCCATATCTTTTATATTCTGGCAGATACAGTCCCCAAATTTGGCAAGCAGGTAGACTAGCTTAAGATCAAATGGAATGCAAAGTGTTTTTTGTCTATCACAATATTACATGAACTGCTGCACGGATTCGCTTAAAATTATATAGGGTGATATATCACATCAAGCTGATGAGTCCAGCAACATTTTGGTATGTAGTTTTTCTGAAAGTAAACAATTTGGCTTTTAGATCTATTTCTGGCATTTAGATCTATCTCCAGGATCACAGTGAGTGAGCCTTGAAGGCTTTGCCTCTTGTTTTAATTATATATATTTTTTACTATATTATTAGTTAAACTATAAGGTGCAGGGGTATCAGTCTTGGGGAAAAAGTATTGCCTTATGTATGTATGTATGTATGTATGTAAGTGTGCATGTATGTGTGCCAGTCAGTCGTTTCTGACCATGACAGCCAGATAGCAGAGGGGGCAGCACTATTCCGGCGGACAGGGCTAGAATTTGTTTATAGTGGAGATGCTTTGCTCAGGGTACACCCCATAAAATAAAGTACATGCACATGTATGCATTCATTGGTGAGCTAGCAGAGGAGGGAACTGCTGTTTTGGAAAGCTGGAGTTTGTTATTTGTGGAAAATGCCTTGCATGCCCAAGATACATGCCCATTGTCTGGGCAAAGAGAACTTTAATCTGCAGCCATGTTCAGGACAATTGGTGTTAAAGACACAGAATCAGTTGGTCGATGAATTAAAAGCCAACTCGCCCCAAAGGCAACAGCACAGGGCCATGCAACACTTCCTAGTTTGACAGTGATCTCATCTGTTTGGATACTAATAACATGATAATAACAACTAAGCACAGAAAATCAAAGGCCACATAAACAACATGTACTACAAACAAGCCAGAACCAAATAATAAATCTAGTGCAGACCTGTTTACCCCCTACATAAGTCTTGAGTAGTCTGGATAGCTGAAATGAGTAGTTTTGGTGCAAAATGTGTAGTTTTATTCATTAAACCATCAAACAATGTTCACTGAAAATGAGTAGTAATCAAGAATTAAAGAGCATTATTTTCTGTTTTGAAGAGTAGTAGAGGTCCAAATTGAGTAGAATACTACTCGAAAAGAGTAGAGTAAACAGGTCTGCTAGTGGTATCAGCATGTTGGACTCACTCTCTCTCTCTCTCTCTCTCATAAGTAAACCTAAATCAATGGAACAAAAATGATCAGGGTGCTTTACCTGAGGAAGTTTACTTTTATCTACAGGTATCCAGGTTGGTTTGTCTGGAACCTGAAAAAAAGGAAGAAAAAAGTTGTTGCCAATCACACCAGAATGTCCTCTGTCCCTGTTCCAAACCAGCAATTTGTCACACGCTTCTGTCATTTTGTTCCTTCCTTGCTCTCAGCTTATATTAGATCAACTTATATTAGACAAACATATTGTGGCGAAACCTCACTCACACTTCTTCTTCTTCGCCTCAGGCAGCCAACTTCATCAGGTTGAAGATTCTGCTGCACTTTGGGGGGTAGTAAGTCAAGTAGTCAAGTCAAAATGATCTTTATTGAGGACAAAGGAATAAGCTTGACAGCTTTTTTCCATCCTCTAAGAAGACAAGAAGTTAGAAAGCAGATGAGATCTAGGAGAAATGGAAAAGGAAAGTAAACATAAAATAAAATCTGTAGGATTTTTCCCCCGCAATATCTGGGCAAGACCAATCCAGCTACCGTAACGGTCCCCGGGGCAAACCCCAACCAGCACAGCTCCTGCCCTTCATTTACCAATATTTTGATCTATGGCCCCTAGTTCCCTAGTTTTAGTTTCAGTGGAGTGGCCTCTTTTGAATGCCTCCAAAGACAGAGGAGGCAACTGCTTCTGGAAGGCAGTTCCATTGCGGGACAGTGTGGGGAAAGAATGTGGATTGTCTGTATTGTGTTCTGTGGCTTGGAATGTCGTAGGCAGCAGAGTGGGACTGACGGAGGCTTTTCATCTGTTGTGTATTTGTTGGTAAGAATTTGGTATTGATGGACAGAAGACCTGTGTGGAATTTGTAGAATATGTTCAGGCGGGCTTCAGTTCTGCGGGTCTCAAGAAGGGGCCATTTTAGGGTATTCTTGAGGTATGCTGATCTTGTTGTCGAATGGAAGTCCCGGGCCACCCATCTTGCAGCTTGGCTCTGGATTCTTTCTAAGGCATCGATGCTGCCCTTGTTGTGGAGGTCCCAGACTGGACTGGCGTATTCCAGGAGGGGGCGTACCATTGCCTTGTAGGCCTGCTGCTTGAGCTTTTTATTATTGATCTTCAGGGCCCTCCTCAGGAAGCCAAGGGTTTTGTTTGCCCTGTTCACCACATCGTTGACATGGGTGTCCTATTTAAGGTCAGTGGAGATAGTCACACCCAGATATTTTACATGGGGCACACTCTGGAGTTGGTGTCCGTGTAGGAAGTAGGCCTTCTCTATGCTGTTTCTGCATCTCGTCATGTGGAGAACAGAGCATTTTTTAGGGTGGAAAACCATTCTCCATCTGTCTTCCCATGTGGCAAGCCTATCAAGGTCCTCTTGGAGCATGCTCTGATCACTTAAGGTTTTGATGTCCTGGTCACTGTGGTGACAGATGGTGTCATCGGCAAATAAGCGGGCAGTAGAGTGGTCTTTCAGGCAGATGGTTTATATACAGGAGGAAGAGGGATGGGCCGAGCACGGATCCCTGTGGGACTCTTGACTGGACAGGTGCAGGGTCAGACTTCGCTCCTCCAATGACAACTGTCCGTTTCTGGTCAGCCAGGAAGTTTTTGAACCACCAGCAGGTTTTCTGTGAGAGTCTGTATATATGTTTAGTTTGTAGAAGAGGAGGGGCTGGCTGACTTTGTCAAAAGCCTTGGCAAAATCCATTATCAAGACATCCTCCTGGTGGCCTCTTTCTAGAGTCTCTGAGGCCTCATCCACAAATCCAATGAGTTGGGACTCGCATGAGTGATGTCTATGGAATCCATGCTGTTTGGGATGCAGGATGTTGTTGTTCTCAGCCACCTCAGACAGATTGTGCCAGTGCCTGATCGTCCTGGGAAAGAAGAGCTACGTCTGTTTTCAGTGTGGCATGGAATTTAACACTCAGTTGTTGGTTGTGTCCCCTTCTTTGTCAGCTTATTGCTGATTTGATTAGACTGCTGTTGCTGACTCTGACTAGGTCGTGCTGGATTTTATACAGCATTGTCAGCCTTCCTGTGTTGTTCCAGCGTGGGCCAACCAAAATGGGCCAGCATGTTGCTCACACTTGGTGTTGTGGTAGCGGTTGAACATGAAGCGAGCCGCCCTCCTCCTCCAATTTTTTTGGGGAGTGTTGTGATGTGACGCACGCAAAAAGCGTGCGTTGTCTAGTTGCACGAAGTTGTCGGGTGAGTTGTTGTCACCCTGCCTGCATTCGTAGTGGCCGGAGTTAGGATTAGAAAGCAGACCAGATTGCACCCCTATACGGAAAGGACCTGTCTCCAGATTCTCCAGCCGGCAGTGTTACTTACTGTTAGGGGCTGTGGGGGGAAAGTTACTAAACATAGGATAGATAGTCTACCTGCACATAAGGGGTTGTAGTGTATGGATGGTTAGGGCTAGTTGTAGCAAGGGAATTAATGTCTGTAGTCTTGTATCTTTAGTACCTGTAGTCTAGTAGTGTTGTAGTGGGGTTGTAGCTTGGGAGTTGTAGACGACCGAGGGCCCCTGTGACCATACACCACAGTTGCGGCTCCATCTCAGTCGGCTTAGTACTTGGGTAGTTTGTGTCCCTTTGATACTGCCGTGGAGACCTGTGAGGCTGATGTGGTGTGGTGCCATCCTGAACCCTTCCACAATGTTTCATGAAGTAAGGTCTTGTGTGTTGGTTGTGTGACTGTGTGTATGAGTAAGTGTGTGTGCAGACAGCTGTGCTGAGTCATTATCCAAGTGTGTGTTAGTCTCAGTCATTCAGTCTAACCAGTCGGTCACATACCCATAAAAATACTTCTGGACTTGACAGCTTGATTAGTCCCTAAGGAAGGAAGGAATTGAAGGGCCTCACCAGAATGAGATCCTTACACCGCAAAGGACGCCGGCAAGGTGGAAAAGGTCCAGCGTTGTGCTGCCCGCTGGGTGGTCAATAGGCATCGCAATAGGCATCGCCAGTCATCCAGTGTGGAAGAGATGTTCACACAGCTGAACTGGATCCCCCTTGCTGACAGGAGACACACCTACAGACTGGCAACCTTCTATAAATACCACCACAGTGAGTCTCGATCAACACCCCATACCAACCATCTCTCAACCTACCGACAAGACATACCAGACAGTCCCATCAGTCCACGTACCTCCTCCCCTCCAGCAAGGACCTTTTCCTTACAATCAATCCTTCTCTGGTGCCAAGGGTAGAAGGCATGCCTGCACTGTCTGACCATGATGTTGTTTATTTGGAGTACCAAATTCACCCAGACAGGCAGCGCCAAGTTCAAAGATCGGTGCTCCAGTACTCCAAGGCTGACTGGTCCGGATTTTGCAGTACCGCCCAGCAACTTTCAAACTCCATCATCACCTCATTCAATGCCAACAGTGACACAGAGCAGATCTGGTCCCAGCTGAAAGAAGGACTCAACTCAGCAGTCAACACTCATGTTCCCAGGATCACCCTACGAGGGAAGAATAGCAAGCCGTGGGTTGACAGTGAAACGAAGAAACTGATCAGGCGGAGGGACAGACTATATAAAACTTTAAAAAGGTGGAGAAAAAGTGGGCGTGAGGACATCCGAAACCAAGTCCTGGTCCTCAAAAGGCACATCCAGAAGAGACTCCGCCGAGCCTATTGGACCTACACAGAGAAACTGATCGATGACAGCTGAAGTGATGACCCCAAGCTGAAAAAGCCCTTCTGGACTTACATAAAATCCCAGCGGACTGAAGCAGCCAATGTGTCCCCTCTTAAGAAAGACGGCCGGCTAGTCACTGACGCAAAAGAAAAAGCTAATCTGCTGAATTCCCAGTTCCAGTCAACATTCAGCAAAAGCTTTCCATGCTCTGCAGAGGAATTCGCATCCTGCACAGGCCATGACCCATCACCTGAAACAGGTCCTACCTGCGACTCAATCAACATCTCTGAAGCAGGTGTCAGAAAATTGTTGAAAGGACTTGACCCCAGCAAAGCCCCAGGACCCGATGGAATTAGCCCCAGGATCCTCAAAGCCTTGTCTGTTGAGATCACCCCAGCATTCACCCTGCTCTATCACTCAGTCATCGATAAATACAGGCGTTGTACCAAGTGACTGGAGACTCGCCAACGTCACCCCAGTGTACAAGAAGGGTGAGCGCTACAAACCAGCCAACTACCGCCCCATCTCCCTCACTAGTATTCCGTGCAAAATCCTCGAACATATTGTCGTCAGTACAATTATGGGATTCGCCGAGGCCAATGATATACTCAGTGAGGAACAGCATGGGTTCCGGAGAGGAAGATCCTGTGAGAGCCAGCTTCTGGGCCTGGTGGATGAGCTTTCCGGCAACATGGAGAAGGGGAGACAGACCGACGTCCTTGTCATGGACTTTGAAAAGGCCTTCGATAAGGTTTCCCACTCCCTCCTCATCCACAAGCTCCACCACTATGGGATCTGGGGTTCAATCAACAGATGGATTGAGAGCTTCCTGGCAGGCAGGCAGCAGAGAGTTGTTGTGGATGGAGCCTCGTCTGAAGCTATCCCTGTGGAATCAGGAGTCCCCTAAGGTTCTGTGCTTGGGCCGGCCCTTTTCCTGTTCTTCATCAACGATCTTCCAAGGCAGCTCTCTTCAACTTCTCGTCTCTTTGCAGACGATACTCTCTGTCACCGACCAGTGAACTCTCCAGAAGACCATGAGGATCTCCAACTGGACCTCAATGCGTTGGCATCCTGGGAGAACAAATGGATGATGTCCTTCCACCCGGACAAATTTATGTGAGAGCCTCCATGTGAACAGAAAAAGAAATCCCCTGATCAAAAACTACCAACTCCATGGGCAGGACCTGAAACGGGTAGATGAGACCAAGTACCTGGGTGTTACCATCTCACAAGACCTTAGATGGGACACCCACATCTCAAATGTGACCAGCAAAGCCAGTAAGACCCTTGGCTTCCTCCGGCGCAACCTAAAAGTGGGGTCAGTCAACATCAAGGAGAAGGCATACAAGTCGCTGGTCAGGCCCACCCTAGAATATGCCTCGCCGGTATGGGACCTACACCGCGAAAGATGTTGGCAGGGTGGAGAAGGTGCAGCGACGGGCTGCCTGCTGGGTGGTGAATAGGCACCGCCAGACATCCAGCGTGGAAGACATGTACACCCAGCTGCACTGGACCCCACTCGCCGACAGGAGGCGGGCATCTAGACTGTCCACCTTCTTCAAATATCACCAGGGGGACATTCCCATCAACACCCCCTACAGCCTGTCTCTCAACCCGCCAAACAAGACAGTCACAAGAGTTCACTTACCTCCTTCCCTCCTGCAAGACAAGTTACAGAAAGTTCTCATTCTTTCCCCGGACCATTAGAGATTGGAACTCCCTACCCCCTGAGGCAGTAACATCAGCCTCAGTGGAGGGCTTCAAAACCGAAGTCCCCACGTCCTACACCAACAGAACCATCAACTAGATGATGGTGGTTGGGTTCAGAAAGAAGAAGAACCAGCTACAGACAGCAATCTTTCTTCCTAAGGACCATAAATGGAACGCCCCTCCACCTGATGGAGTAACATCGGGTACCCCTGAATACCGAAACTCCCCCAAACTCCCTGAAATTATTACGACACGAAGTATTTTGTTGATCTATTCTTTGTTTGGAAATAGATGACGATGGTGTGTGTGTGTGTGTGTGTGTGTGTGTGTGTGTGTGTGTGTGTGTTTACTGTAAAGAAAATTAATAAATTATTGTTTTAAAGAAATTACATTCCAATTTTTTAGTTCCTTTTATGTTTTTTCTTTTCTAATGAGAATTTATTCTTTTTTCCCCACATTCTTTTGACTATGCATATGTATATGTACAAGACAATCTACTCCCCATGAAAATAGCATGGATTCACTTGTAGCTTAAAGGAAAATGCGGATAGAGTCGGGTGAGAACATGAGTATGAAAATTGAGATGTAAAGAACAAAGCATGATAACGACAACAAACTTGATAACAACAGCAACAAACACAGTGTTTAACAAAGACAGCATTACGTTAATATCTTAGTGTAATGAGGAGAGAAACAGGTTAGGATAACAGTTCTCCCCATCGTCTACTTTGCCCTAAAAGTAGGCCTTTTGATCAATTAACAGAATCAGAATTAAAAATAAGGTCATGATGTAATGTTGTTTGCGGTCGATTTCGGTCTCTAGTAGTACCGGCATTTTTGGACTTACCCGATTAAATCGTTAACTGGCGATCAAATGGCGAACTGTGATCATTTGTTTACACTCGTAAAGATTGACCCGTTGACTCGGGAAGTTCCGGGGAGGATTTCCGGGGAGTTTTGGGAGTTCCGGTTTTCAGTGATACCGGTAACATCAGCCTCGATCTGTGGAAGGCTTCAAGTCCGGGATCTGAGCAATGCCCCTCCCCCTCCCCCCCCTTTCAATCCTCCCCCACTACCCCGCCCTACACTGCCTTTCACCCCTGACCCCCATTTCCACCTAATCCCATCGTAACCTGACTATCCAGGCGGCGAAGACACCATCAGCTTTTCTGCCTGACTGAAGTCCCCCAGTTCCAACGACAGAACCGTCAAAATGATGACGGAGGCTGCTAAGACAAAGTTACCGTATAACATAATCTACGTGTAACGTGGCAAAAGATACACAGCAAAAATACATTACCTTAGACGAAAACCTGCGGTGTACAAAAGAAATTTGCCGCAAAAGCTGACGCACTCGACTTTTTAACATGTTCTCTCCCTTCAGAAGCGCCACACAAAAATCGTCTGCTCTTGCATTTTGCGTATGAATATATCTTCTAATTTCTAAACAGGACCCTCAGTTCTTTTCGAATATATTTGATTCACACTTTAATTCAATGACTTTTTTAAATAATAATTTATTGAGCTCATTGCAATATTTAAGTGATTTATATCAATATCAAAGAATTACAGGCCTAAAAGTATGATCACTTTCTACCGGAAGTAGAAGGACTTGTAATAACAAAAGTAAACAGGTAGTACTTCCGTCACGCTGTTTCTTGACTACTGCAAGGAGACTAGTTAGAATAAATTTGCAGCCTAGGGCCTAAAGCATTATCATCGGCAACATGAATAGTGTTGGCCAGGAATGTTCTGACCTGAAGAAGGCGTATGAAGAATGTTTCAATAAATGGTTCTCGGAGAAATTCCTCAAAGGTGAAACCGAAGACGCATGTGCCCCTCTCTTTCGCGTCTACCAGAAGTGTGTAAAGGTACCTGGAGAACTCCTTTTCTTCTTCCTTTTAGTGACAATGATCACCCTCCTGTCATATATTTGCTTAGACTATGCAGTGCAGAAGTCCCGTCTTGGGCTGGTCAGGGTATGTCACAATGACAATAACACATTAACAGGTCTTTGATCTTCTAGAACTCTCTCTCTCTCTCTCTCTCTCTCTCTCTCTCTCTCTCTCTCTCTCTCCCTCCCTCCCTCCCTCCCCTCTCTCTCTCTCTGTGTTTTTCATGTGCGTGTGTGTGTGTGTGTGTGTGTGTGTGTGTGTGTGTGTGTGTGTGTGTACGCACATGCATGTACGCTAAAGACAGAGAGAGAGAGAGAATACCTGCATGCATTGCATTATTATGGATTTATTGTAAGTACAGTGAAGCTGATAAGTGTGTGCGTGCATGTGTGTGTGAGTGCATACATGTGTATGTGTGTCACTGTGTGTGTGACAGTGTATGTCATGTGTGTACATTGGTGTGGCTGCTGTATGAGTGCCTATTTGTGTAGTGTGTTTACTTTATAATGCATTATCACTCACAGATGAAAACTCTCTCTCTCTCTCTCTCTCTCTCTCTCTCTCTCTCTCTCTCTCTCTCTCTCTCTCTCTCTCTCTCTCTCTGAGTCTCTCTCTCTCTCTCTCTCTCTCTCTCAATATGTGTGTGTGTGTTTGCTCAGTTGCTTTATGCTTGCATTAAATTTTTTTATTACTTATTGATGAAAACTGTATTTATAACTGAAGTTGAGATATAACTTTTTTTTTTGCATGGCGTGCGCGATCTGTTTCAGCAAGCCATCAAGGAGAAGAAACTGAACCTCTGGGAACTGGAGAAAGACATTCTGGGCACAGACAAGGAGCAGAAAGTGCCTCCAGCTAGCGGCAAATGATAAAGGACCTGACATTGAAACATGACTCTGGTGTTACTGGCATTCGTCCTGAAGACAAGCCCATAGGTCTTTACCAAGATTCACTGGTGAGGTGAGGTGTAGGAAAGATTCCATGGTGGTTTTATGCTAGCTAAGATTAAGAGAAAAGGAAATAATGTCAAAACCATTTGTTGTTGCTGGGTTCTCAAACATACACAAAATGTGTTCAGCCCTCAGGGCCTTGGTTTTATTCTCTTCCTAAAGTTGACTGGAGACTGTTCAGTCTGTTGAACATTACAGGTGACATGATGGGCTGATACAAGAAGAGGGTTCCGGTCTTACCAAATGCAAGTGATCTTGCCACAGTGAATGCATTTGTTTCTGCATGTTATTTATATTTTTTTAAGGATAAGAATGATGCATGCGTGTGTGTGTGCATGTGTGTGTGTGTGTGTGATGAGAGAGAGAGAGAGAGAGAGAGAGAGAGAGAGAGAGAGAGAGAGAGAGAGATGAAATTACTGATGTACATACAAGGTTATTTAGTTTGATTTCCAATCCAAGTGCTTGCTGATGATAGGATTTTGATATTGAACAGATGATTTGGACAGATGGATGACGCATTATCATAAACTTTGTGAAGCGTATG
Organism: Phymorhynchus buccinoides; assembly: GCA_017654935.2. Taxonomy (NCBI): domain Eukaryota; kingdom Metazoa; phylum Mollusca; class Gastropoda; order Neogastropoda; family Raphitomidae; genus Phymorhynchus; species Phymorhynchus buccinoides. The sequence goes on from JAGGCT020001131.1 coordinate 20,293, forward strand.
AATAAATCATGAATAGATGCAAAAGTTTAAACCGTGTTGGTATGCATCATGTACATACAATAAGATACATGCAGTTTAACGAAACCTTTTTTTTCTGCGTTTCAACTTCTTTATCATTGAGTTGTACAGCAAAACTCGGTTATAAGAAAATCGAAGGGAGATATTTTTTTGTTTTCTTATATTATATATATATATCCGAGTTTTCATATATCCGAAACTCAGATATAAGAAAACATTTTTGAAGTTTTTTCTTATAACCGAGTTGAATGGGAAAAAAGGGGGGATATAAAAGAGAAAAAGAGAAAAAAATAAAATAAAAGATAAACAGAAACATAAAACGAAAAGAAAATGCATTTACCTAATTTGGTGCATGAAAAAAAGTAAAAAAGGCAAAAGAAAGGAGGAAAAAAAGAAAGAACAGAACAGAAAATTAAAAACAAAAATGAAGGCAGAAGTGGTGTGATTTGCATGATGATCGAGCAAGATAGCGGAGAGCAGATGAATGATTGAGTGTGGTGTGAGAGTAACATATTTGTTTAAATGTAAATTTCTGTTTCCTGTTTTTAATTAATATTTTAATTTGGATGTATTTAACTTATTTTGCACGGTGGAAGACAATTTTCCATTTGCGTTTGTACAATGCCAATGGACAATAAAGAAACTTGCGACTTATGACTCATGTTTTGCATCATAAAATCAAAATACAGCAAAACTCTGTTATAAGAAAATCGAAGGGAGATGATTTTTTGCTTCTTACCATATCGGAGGATATAAGAAAACTTTTAAAAGTTTGTTTTCCTTATAACCAAATCGAATTGGGGAAAAGAGAAAAGAAAAAAAAGAAAAGAAAGACAGAAAAACAAAACGAAGAGAAAATCTTTTTATGCAGCTTTTCATCAATTGTTTGCTTTCGTTTATGTGGATTCTTGTCCACATATTCAGTTATTTGTATTTTTCTTCTTAAAGAAATGGATTGCCTTTTCCTCTCTGCCATTGCTGATGAAAATAAAAGGATGGACAGTCTCTCCACCACCAACACAAAAGTACAGGCACTCATATATTTTTTTTCTGCTCAACATGTATTTTGCACAGAATACTGAAGGAAAGTATGAAATAAAGGAACAAAAACAACTAAACTAGTCTTGTAATCAAGTGCCTGTACTGTTTAGACTGTCTGTGACGCAACTGGTATGAGGTGAACTTTCCCATTTTGGAACGACTTAAATTTTCTCAGAACATCCTTTCAGTTCAGGTCCAACTCACTTTTAAAGACACACTGACCCAACACAATTAAGTCCCTTGGTTTTTTTCTGGGTAGCTGTGACCCACATACAAATTCCCCCAACTTCTAATTGAGACTGCTCTTTAAAATGATGTTTCAGTTTCAATTTGGGGGCATTTGTATGGGAGTCAAACCTGGTCAAAACAAGATTGACCAGCTATAAGAGGGAAAACACATGAAACCAGTGATTTTGACACGTGATCTGGTGGGTCTTTAAGAAAATGTTGTCAATGGTAATTCGCTTATAAGAAAATAGAACTCGTTTATAAGAAAATGAACTGCAAACCAACTCCTTTGTATGACATAATTTTCTTATATCCAAGGTTCCATCGCGGATGGGAGAAGGAATTTGCTTGCTTATAACCAAGTTTTCTTATAAGCGAGTTTCTTATATTGGAGTTTTGATAATAGATAAGAAAGAAGAAGTTTGACGGGGACAATTTTTTTGCTTGATTATAAGCGAGTTTTCTTATAGGCTGTAATACCCACATTGTGTTTTTCTAGTGCGTTCACACACCCCACACCCCCTCCTATGTATTTGTGGCCAGTGCATGACAATAACTTACACACATAGTGGAATAACTCAGTGGTATTCTGGTGGGCTGGTTTGTAATTTTGTTTGTACTAAAGTTACCGTATTTTACAGACTATAAGGCGCACCTGATTATAAGGCACCCCCCCAAAATTTAACACAAAATTCAGATTTTCTTACTAGTCTATATACTAGTCTATGTATCAGTCACGTTATAAGGCGCATGGGTCTCAGTCTGGGGAAAAAAGTATTGCCTTATAGTCAGTAAAATATAGTATTTTTCCCTGTGGATATCCTCACATTATTGGCCAAAAGGTCTTTTGAACAGTTGCCATTGAAGAGACTTGAGAGTCCTCAAAGGCAGCCAAGCCACAAGGCTGCCACAACTGGCAAGTCAATGTATTACCAATCAGTCTGATTTTTTTTAACCTAAAGAGGAAGATTGTTAAAGTGACTGAACCGTCGTATTGAAAATGTGCTGGGATGTTTGTGAAAACCTTGGAATGAGCCCTGTGGTGTCAGTTCAATCACATTGCAAGCCATATAAACGCACTCCCAGTAAACATGTATTCCAATCGTGGTGGAATGTTTTAAAGGGAAGCAACCCTACGCTTGATTTCACTCTCTTTTACTGCAACCTTCTTCCATCATTGTTTTATTCTGTATTATTCAACTTGGGAATGCTGGCAATTCAAGTCTGAGCGAGAGAAATGTTTTAAGAACTGAAAAGTTATTGATTCATGTGCAGAACAAGGACTTTTACATGTTAACACTGTTTTTAAATGCAAAACGAAAAGCTGATCAATTTTGTGGCCGTTGAAAAAAATGTAACTGACGTGTCATAAATGCTCACCTATCTTTCGGTCACAATGTTTAGAGCTTCAAGTTCATTGCTATGAAATGTGAATACTTTCCAGTTTAGTTCTTTGGTGTGAGAAACCATACATCCTGCCATGTAAGCAGGAACACTCATATTTGCATGGGCATGATATTTGGCAAAGGTCTACATTATTTTCCAGCAAATGAAAAAGAAAACTTCAAATTTGGCTGGTAGGCAGGCTGGGTCAAGGTCATGTATGGTACAAACTGTTGATGGCTAAGTTAAATTTTACCTCATCTTTTTTTTAACAGTGGCTGTAGATCGAACACCAGTGGGCGTTCACCCAGATCACTTTCTTTCTTCTACATGTTACGATATGAAAGAACTCAGCATCTTTCTTTGCTCTTTGACTGACCCTGTTGAGGAACTGAATTACAACATTTCTTTGAAGGGACTCAATTTATTGTCTTTGCTCTACATCTTTTGATGTTAATGAACTCACTCAATTAGCATCTTTCTTTACTCTACATGTTTTGATGTTAATGAACTCACTCAATTAGGATCTTTCTTCACTCTACATCTCCCAATGTTGATGAACTCCTCTCTGAACCGTCGCCCAGTCAGACAGTAGAGGTAGAAGTTAACGGCACTGTTGGTGCTCATCAGCAGAGAACTCGCCGAGTAAAACACAAACACCCCAGCCTTAGACTGAGCAGACATTTTTGACTGGTCCTTGAAATGAAAGAAAGCCCCGTAAATAAACACCGGCAAGGTCAAGGCGATGAAGGTCATTGATAGTACGATAATGGTCAAGGTCACGGAATTGGCGTCCCTTTTTCGTTTGAGGGTCAGCTTGGGGTTTTCTGAAGCGATGCTCTTGTGGGCCTGTCTGACAGAGCGGATGAGGGAGGTGACCAACACTCCGTTGCCCATCACCAGACACACAAAGGGAAGGACGCTGGTGAATGCCATAGCTATGTAAATGAACACGTTGTCTAGGAACCAAACATAGTTCAAGGTCACCAGACTTGAACACTGAGAACCGATTACGTTGGTGGTCATGGTGAGATAAACACAATACAAATGGTGAGAATAGAGAAGCACTTGGAACAGCGACACGCCAATAATGGTTTTGATGACTCTCCCCCTGGTAAAGATGTTGCTGACACGGTGGGGCCACACGACAGACAGGGCTCTTTGTAAGGTCATACAGACGAGAATCCAGCTGACGAAGCCTCCAGACACGAGGTAAACGCACAAGACTGGGTAGAACAATGCAGGCCAGTTGTCGATGATGTTCACACCGAAGGCAACACCCAGCCACTTCATAACGATGCCTGCGAGTGAATGACAGTAGAAAGAAACAATGGGAAGACAATCAGAATTTGGTGTAACATTTGGGATGTTGCCTTATACTGCGATGCACCTTAAGGGCCAGCCACAGCCCACATTCACAGTTAACAATGTCCCATATGTGCCCTTCGGGTCCAGAGGACATCATAAAAGATTACATTTCGATTCGGGCCAGCCACACGATATATGAATGATGGAATCGCATCTGAATGCGATGCCATTTTGACGACGTGTCATCATTCACGTGAAATCCATGTATTGGGTCTCTTCTACTTCCAGTTGGAGATGTTTATCCTGCCCTGCGCTCATCGGTCTTAATTCAGACCATTAATAGCCTCACTTGATGCGTGCTATGTGAATTCGTGTCATTCATCCAACCGGCACACACGGCCTACTCGTACCGATTAGTGGGATGGGCTTTAACGTGTGCGCAAGATCTTGTATAATGAGCGAAAATGGCAGAATTATTTTAGATGGAAGTATTTCACGTGAATCATGGCTCACATGATACAATCGCATCGCATCCCCATACGATTTTACACGCCGTGTGGCTTTTTAGTTCATAAAATAAAGTAATCTCCTTCATGAACACTGCTACCGCCATTGTAGCCCATATAGTTCAGTCATTCTTTGCTACTATATAGTGGTTGAAAAGAACTGAGGACAACTCTGTTCCAACTTTAATTATTATTAACCTTCCCTGACGTTGGGACGTTTAAAA